>JARQWZ010003547.1:5000-152500 GCA_033150135.1 Gobio occitaniae
TTCGTGTGTGTAGGGGTGTGTGATATTGACAGGAAATGATATCTTGAGATTTTAGCTTATGGTAATCAATATTAAGCCAAAATATTAAATGTCACAGATGTATATTGCTGGAGTAATCCCTATTTTGTAGAGACTTGATTTGGAGCCAAATTCGAGGGGTGTAAAAGTGACTTTAGAAAGACGGCAGCATCATTATTTTATTTTTGCACAGAGATTAATAGATCTATTAGTCAAATCTGTTATTTCTCACAGCTCATTTCGTTATTTCAAGTATTAACAATGCCACAGAATGTTCTATTGAAATATTATTATTAATAGTACACTGTAAAAAAAAAATCAGGTCTCCAATTGAAAATTTTCTAGTGAGCGATCATATCTAAATTTTTTAGTTGGCCAAATTGAATTTCTGTGATGCAATTTAATTCAATTAAAATTCAAGAAATTCAATTTGGCCAACAAAAAAATTTAGATATGATCGCTCACTAGAAAATTTTCAATTGGAGACCTGATTTTTTTTTTTTACAGTTTAATCATAATATTATTTTTTTTATTTTTCCTCACGTGCTCTTTTCAAATCTCATTTCCTTAAAGTATGTCTCCAACATTTATCTTAAAAAACCTAGGGGAATAATAATAATAATATGTATAATAAGTAAATTATCCTTAATAATAATAATAATATTTTTTCTTAACAGGAAACTGCTATTTCTCACAAGTTGCTCTTTCTAAGCTCCTTTCATTAACGTATAAACAATGTATCAGAATGTTTTCTTGAATTATTTGGAATATAATATAATATAATAATTATTATTAAATATTTATTATTGGTAGTAGTAGTGCCTTTATTTTATTATTTATTTTTTAATTTAATATTTATTTGTTTTTATCAGGCAGCTGTTCTTGCTTACGGTTTATTCTTTCAAAGCTCATGAAAGGTTAAAGTATCAACAAAATAATGAAGTATCTCAGAATTTTCTCAGGTAAAATTATTATTATTAGCATTTTCTTCTACATTCAATAAAGACAAGTGTAAAAAAAGGAGCTTTGTCAGCAGACATCAAACCCCAAACTAACCTGTTTCTCACTCTGGACTGGTGTCAGTTCCCAGAACTCATGTGTACTGTAGTGTCTCTGTCCTGAACTGCCCTTCAGGGATCAATAAAGTCTCATCTTATCTGTGTTTGAGCCGAAGACGGTCAAGAAAGAGCAGAGGCCACTGGCAGCAACATTATTTAATTTTTACACAGAGATTGGTGAAATCTGTTGACTTTATCAATATTTGTTGCATTATATGCCAACGGCGACCGTTGAAAAATGGGGAAAAAGTGCTTCTTGTGTGTTTTGTCTCAAGTTTGCATGCCTGTGACTCAAAAAGTATTAAAGCTATCTTAATATCCTTTTAGATTCTGGTTCTTATCAAACTTTTCTTTGGGTTTCTTCATTTTTAAGGCCCTGTATGGTTCATTTCCAGAGATATGGGGATCTCAATGTGGCTCCATGAGTAAATTGGTCAATTGCTTAATATCCCTGTCGGATTGCCGGAATGATTTTTTTTCTAAAGTTTGCATGCCTGTAACTCTAAAAGTAGTCAATATATATTAATGTCCTTCTAGATCCTCATTCTTAATACATTTTCTTTGTGACATCTTCCTTTTCAAGGTCCTATATACAGTGAGGAAAATAAGTATTTGAACACCCTGCTATTTTGCAAGTTCTCCCACTTGGAGATCATGGAGGGGTCTGAAATTGTCATTGTAGGTGCATGTCCACTGTGAGAGACATAATCTAAATTTAAAAAATCCAGAAATCACAATATATGATTTTTTAACTATTTATTTGTATGATACAGCTGCAAATAAGTATTTGAACACCTGTCTATCTGCTAGAATTCTGACCCTCAAAGACCTGTTAGTCTGCCTTTAAAATGTCCACCTCCACATCATTTATTATCCTAAATTAGATGCTCCTGTTTGAGGTTGTTAGCTGCATAAAGACACCTGTCCACCCCATACAATCAGTAAGAATCCAACTACTAACATGGCCAAGACCAAAGAGCTGTCCAAAGACACTAGAGACAAAATTGTACACCTCCACAAGGCTGGAAAGGGCTACGGGGAAATTGCCAAGCAGCTTGGTGAAAAAAGGTCCACTGTTGGAGCAATCATTAGAAAATGGAAGAAGCTAAACATGACTGTCAATCTTCCTCGGACTGGGGCTCCATGCAAGATCTCACCTCGTGGGGTCTCAATGATCCTAAGAAAGGTGAGAAATCAGCCCAGAACTACACGGGAGGAGCTGGTCAATGACCTGAAAAGAGCTGGACCACCGTTTCCAACGTTACTGTTGGTAATACACTAAGACGTCATGGTTTGAAATCATGCATGGCACGGAAGGTTCCCCTGCTTAAACCAGCACATGTCCAGGCCCGTCTTAAGTTTGCCAATGACCATTTGGAGGATCCTGAGGAGTCATGGGAGAAAGTCATGTGGTCAGATGAGACCAAAATAGAACTTTTTGGTCATAATTCCACTAAATGTGTTTGGAGGAAGAAGAATGATGAGTACCATCCCAAAAACACCATCCCTACTGTGAAGCATGGGGGTGGTAGCATCATGCTTTGGGGGTGTTTTTCTGCACATGGGACAGGGCGACTGCACTGTATTAAGGAGAGGATGACCGGGGCCATGTATTGCCAGATTTTGGGGAACAACCTCCTTCCCTCAGTTAGAGCATTGAAGATGGGTCGAGGCTGGGTCTTCCAACATGACAATGACCCGAAGCACACCTGTGCAAACCTGCTGAAAAACTACAGGAAACGTTTGACCTCTGTAATTGCAAACAAAGGCTACTGTACCAAATATTAACATTGATTTTCTCAGGTGTTCAAATACTTATTTGCAGCTGTATCATACAAATAAATCATTTAAAAATCATACATTGTGATTTCTGGATTTTTTTTTTAGATTATGTCTCTCACAGTGGACATGCACCTACGATGACAATTTCAGACCCTCCATGATTTCCAAGTGGGAGAACTTGCAAAATAGCAGGGTGTTCAAATACTTATTTTCCTCACTGTAGGTCATTCCCATAGATATGAGGATCTCAAAGCAGCTCCATGTTCAAATTGTTGAATTTGATGGATTTTCATTGATCGAAAACCCAGAGATATTAGGGATGCTAACGTGTAGTTATGATACCGTGTATCTGAACTCTTGGTATCTTCAGAAGCTGTTAAAATGAACAAAATCCCATCTTCCAAATATCCCCAAAACGGATTCAAATATAGATTCTTATAAATACACGTTTGAGAGTAAGTTAATGTGCCTCAACTTGACCATTTCAGGGGATTTTTGGTAACTCAGAGAGTTATGTTTTATGTAATTCTTTTGATAGAGGAAAACAAGATACATTTCTAGTTTCAACATTATTCTTCAGATATTCCTCTTTAAAAGAAAAACAGTATCAGCTATGTGCAAAGTGACCCACATTTGGTTTTTGGCCACTGAAAATGTGCACAATTTACTCACGGAGCCACTTTGAGATCTCCATA
Source organism: Gobio occitaniae (assembly GCA_033150135.1). Classification (NCBI taxonomy): domain Eukaryota; kingdom Metazoa; phylum Chordata; class Actinopteri; order Cypriniformes; family Gobionidae; genus Gobio; species Gobio occitaniae. The sequence goes on from JARQWZ010003547.1 coordinate 8,554, forward strand.
TCTACGGAAACGAACTATACAGGGACATTAAAAATGAAGAAACCCCAAGAAAAGTTATTAAGAACCAGAATCTAAAAGGATATTGAGATATCTTTAATATTTCTTGAGTTACAGGCATGCAAACTTGGGGCAAAAACACACAAAAAGTGCTTTTTTCCCATTTTTGAACTGTCACCATCGGCATATAATGAAAGAAAGATTGATAAAGTCATCAGATTGTACTAATAGATCTATTAATCTCTGTGGAAAAATAATATAATGATGCTGCCGTCTTTCTAAAGTCATTTTTATACCCCTGTAGTTTGGCTCCAAATCAAAACTCGGGTGAAAATTGTCATTTTTACCCCCCTCTACAAAACAGTGGATTACTCCGTCAATACACATCTGTGACATTTAATATTTGGGCTTTCATCTCTATTTATGTTTGTCTTTCTACAGAAAAAGAATGAACAAAATCAGAAATTTCTGGTTGAGTTTACACGGAATGACCCACTTGCTGTACATTAGCTTTATTTCCACACGCGTGTGCATGTTGAATTCGCTCTTCATCTTCACTGCTGTAATGAAATCACAGCTTTTGTCAGTCAAACATGTGGTTGCATTAGATATGAAGATTGAACTGAAGCTTTACTGAATGATGAAATGAGGTTGAAATGTTATTAGGGATAAATGCTGCTACACGACATTTCCCTTGTGATTCTGGGCCGCTTTATACAGTGAGAATAAACTGCTCATGTCTTGTTTCTCTGTCAAAACTATTTTATGATTTAAATGTTACTGCCAGTAAACATATTACCAGTGGCATGCATATTAATTGTATAAGTGGTGTCATTTATCATTGATGTAAATAACTCAGCATAGGGTACTGACACAAATTTCACGATTTGATTGAATATGGATTAATTTGGATATATATCAGGTACAATATATGGCAAACTTTCTCAAGGAAAACAAATCTCTGAACTAATGCTGTAAACTATGGGAGTCAATTGTTAGCCTACTATAATATTGAAGGAAAAAATGCACTGATTAATGTTTTTTTTTTATAATAATAAAGTTATAATATTAACTTTACAATAACATAATCATATTTTTACTCCACTTAGTTTTTTTTAATATAAACATTTAAATGGTGGCTGTCATAACTTGCCAGATTAAAAAAACTTGGTGAACAAAATGTCCGCCCAATAGAGAAAAGTTTTGCTCAGCGAGAAAAGAAATTAGAGGGAATATTAGGCCTGTCATAATAATTAAATAATAATCAGAAATATATATCGTCACATGATCAGTGCTCGAAGTGGGGCGGTACTCAGTACCGGCACCTCTACATTTTACTCTTAAGCGTACACTCTAAAAAATGCTGGGTTCAAAACAACCCAAGTTGGGTTGAAAATTGACTAACCCAGCGATTGGACCACATTCAACCCAACTTGGGTTTGTCATGATTCCAGCCTGTTTCCCTGTCTTGTCATGTTTTGTAGTCCTTTGTAGTTTTTCATGCTGATTAGTTCTCCCAGGTGTTTCCCATTTAGCCACTCCCTCTTGTTAACCTTGTTTCCCTGTGTGTATTTATACCACTGTGATTACCCTGTTCTGTGTCAGTCGATGTTTCGCTGTAGATGCTCTTTTTCCTGATTTCCTGGTGTTCTCTATCTCTGTCTTTACCCACGTTTGTTAATAAACCAAATCTGCATGTGGATCCGCCTCATCCTGCTTTTGTTGTACCCAGCATTACAGGGTTATTTTTAACCCAGCATTTTTTAGAGTGTATGCGATTGGGTTGTTTTAACCCAGCAATTGGGTTGTTTTAGGCAAACATTTAACCCAACCGCTGGGTTAAAACAACCCAAATGCTGGGTTAAAACAACCCAATTGCTGGGTCAGTCCATTTTCAACCCAACTTGGGATATTTTTAAGCCAGCATTTTTTAGAGTGTATGCGATTGGGTTGTTTTAAGAAAACATTTAACCCAACCGCTGGGATAAAACAACCCAATTGCTGGGTCAGTCCATTTTCAACCCAACTTTGGTTATTTTTAACCCAGCATTTTTTAGAGTGTATGAGATTGGGATGTTTTAACGCAGCAATTGGGATGTTTTAACGCAGCAATTGGGTTGTTTTAACCCAGCAACTGGGTTGTTTTAAGCAAAAATTTAACCAAACCGCTGGGTTAAAACAACCCAAATGCTGGGTTCAAACAACCCAATTGCTGGGTCAGTCCATTTTCAACCCAACTTTGGTTATTTTTAACCCAGCATTTTTTAGAGTGTATGCGATTGGGTTGTTTTAACCCAGCAATTGGGTTGTTTTAACCCAGAAATTGGGTTGTTTTAAGCAAACATTTAACCCAACGGCTGGGTTAAAACAACCCAAATGCTGGGTTAAAACAACCCAATTGCTGGGTCAGTCCATTTTATTTTTTAGAGTGTATGCGATAATTTTTTATCATTCGCTGATGATAAAATGTGCGACCCATTTGAATTCTATTGAGAATGCACACAAAAAAATATATGACAAAGCCCTAAAACTGACAATTAATCGGCATAATGACTAGCCGCGGGTCGGCCGGGCCAAGCCGGATTTTACACCTCCGCCTCATTTTGAGCCAGGAAAACCCCTGTTATGTTTTTGAATTTCATAATAAAATGGAAGTAATTTGAAATCTGAGACTTCATTTCACATAAGTAGTAACAAAGCACAAAGATGTTTGTGATTTATTGTATGGGAGGAGCGCTGCAATGCTCTGTTCATTCATTGACTGAAAACAGCATGACTGATTCTTGGGATTTGAGGAATCAATATGGGTTCGTAAAAATGAGAATGGATTAAAATCAATATTTTTCACCCAGTCCTAACGTAGCATATACAGGGAAGAACAATATCTTCAGTGTTTCACCTATAGAGAACAAACAAAGGGCAGAAAGAAAGAGTCTCATCTCACTATGAGAAAGGAAAGCAAACTCTTTGGCTTTGGTCAGATGAGCGTTTGCAGGGGCTTGTGGGAAATTCTCTGGCTTTCTTTAATTGCGAGTTCTGCTCAAGCCGTCAGACAGCTTGTTTTACACGAGAACAAACTCTTAGGGCTGTGTTTTCATATTTATGCTCATTAATATTCATGATCCAACAGCGTGTAATAACCAGACGCAACACAGTCTCATGCAACAAGTCATTTTCATCATCGCTTAGGAAAGTCACAGCACTAATTAAGACTTTTAATTAGCCTTCTCTTAAAACATAAACACCAAAGTATAGAAAAATCTATTACTAAACTAACATTCAATCAAATAAAAATGGCCAGAAATTTGACCGTGCTGAAAAATATGCTAAACATTTCTAAATGATGCCAAAACTGAGCTAAACTAACAATGATACATTTATATCTACTGAAAAATTACTTTAAAACATTAAAAAACTAAACTAAACTACATTCTCATAACTTAGTTTGGTATTATATTATAAAACTTGAACCCTTTGCAACCTGCATTAAACATGAAAATGCAACAACTGAACATTGATAAAGTAAAAACGTACTTTTAAATAAAAAAATCCCAGGAACGAAACAGAAATCAGTAAATTTTAGTCTCAAATTTCAATGTATTTTTTGATTATTTTAGTAATCGTCATAAATTAGGTGTATCATTCGAAAGCTTATGAACTCAAAATGCATCCTTTGAAAATAATTTTTAAATTGGACATTGTGTTACCATGGAAATGGAAACGTTAAAAGCAGGCTCCTCCCCTAGTGGGCGGAGTCAGGTTTCATATTACAACATTTATTACCACTATTTTATAATAAAAACTTTTCTAATCTTGACAAAACATATTGTCGGAAAGGTCTCAAGGAGATTATTTTGTGATATTTGGACAGAAATATATTAAGTACAGGAGAATACATCAAATAAAATCAATGGAATGTGTCACCCGGTGGCTATTTTTGGTACAGCGCCTAAACAAAACTAATTTTTGTGATATCAACTTCAAATTTGGAACACAACTTGGTTAGATATGGCTAAATATTATTTTGTAAAATACATGTTTTATATCAAATAAAATATGTTTAGTACAACACAATTTGATTTACACTAAATTTAAACTTTCATTTGAAGTGCTTTCACTCCATAATCTGCCGAGTGTCTTCTTTAAAACAGGGTCTCTTTCACAAAGCATTCGTGACTTACTGTATAGCCATTTAAAGTTTGGACAGCACATAACACTGTCAAATATGTAAAAACTACACTAAACTATATTTTCATAACTCCAAAAATTGATAAAACAAAAATAGCCACAAATTAATTTTAGCTTGATATATGGTATATTATAAAACTATAAATCTGCACTAAACGTGAAAATGCCAGTAGATACACTAAAACAAAAGTTGCGCCTGTTTTTAAGTAGTAAAATTGCATCAAATTGAATTAATCATTATGTATTTTAATGACATAATTGAACAATCATTATTCAATATGTAAGGATTTTTTAAGTCTTTGATGGAATTTTACAATTTAAATCTTTTAAAAAATGCTTATTTTTTTTTGGAGTGTATCAATGACATATTCTGAGAAATATAACACTTTAAAATATGTTTAAACGAATCCAGTTCATTAAAGGAGTGATGAATTGAGAAATCAACTTTCCTTTGAGCCTTTGGTATATAAAGGTTCATCATGATATAAGAATATCCTGTAAGTTTCATATTCACTGATCGGGCGGGCCAAGTAATACAAAAATAACATTCCAATCAATGGCGGGTGGATGAGAGATGAATCTTTGTGTTTGTTTGATAAAGATATTTTGCGAGTCCTGAGAGCGTCTCCCACACGCTTTAAAAACAATCCCCACATGTTAGGGGTGTAACGGTACACGTATTCGTAAAGAACCGTTTCGGTTCGGTGCACGCCTGTATCGAACGGTTTCCGAGTGCAATCTTTAACAGTTAACAGTCGGCTTGTTTTAAGCGCGGAACACACTTCAATCCAACATATTAGGTATTCAGTCCATTTTATCACGAAATTCAAATGATAAATGTCGTTTTGACACTCTATGTGGCGTGACTGATCACTGATCACAATTCAAGCGGCCGCGCACGCGCGAACGCGATCGATCATCTCTTCGTAAAGAATAAACATGAATGAACATCTGAAGGTATGCTGAGGAAACATTACAGCTTACTGTCACGTATCATATGTGGTGTAATCGCTAAATCAGTGTTTCAACGGCGGAAAGACGTCAATATAACAGCTGTAAACTAAACAATGCCATAGCATCACATGACCTCAGGCAGTCATTCAGTGTCCACAATATTTTATTCACTAGAGAAATCAACTCTTTCACTAAATATATGCTCTATATTAGCCGTTATATTCATTATATTCTACTTAACCTGTTAGTGATGTCTTGATTATGTATGTTTAAATAAACCTGTCATGAAAATGACACACACTGTGTATAAATGATTATATTTCAACAACAAATTGGAGAAAAAACTATTTTATAATTAGATTTAGAAGTTAATGCAAAAACTGCCTCATGTGAAGTTGACATGTTTGCATTCTGTGTGTTATTTGAGTGTTGATTATTATACCTAAAAATAAATAGCAGCTGAATGTATGCTAATAGTTTGGGCTCTGTTGTTAACCTTTAATATTAATGTGCAAGTAAGGGCTCCCTATATAATTTACAGAAATATCTTCAATAAACTTTTAGTTATAATTGAATTAATTCAAGGACAGACACTTTTCTTCTTCTTTAGTAAACCCCTGTTTAATAAAACGTTTTAATAAAAAGCAATTTTGTAAAACTGCTGTACCGAACCGTCAGTTTTGTGTACCGTTACACCCCTACCACATGTACTGAGAGGAGCTGAAGCTCATTAAATATGCAAATCTTATCCAATCCTAGCCGTGGGCGTTTACTTCAAGTCTTCAGTTCGGCACGCCCATAAAAACAGAGCGTTTTTCAGAGAGCCTCAAAACCAAGGCAGAAAATAGCCTATTACTGATCCATTATGATGTTTTTGAATGTAAAAAACACGCAAACGTCATAAGTTGACCTCAGACAACAGTGTAACAAAATTAAAAAAGCCAGTTCATGACCCCTTTAACTTTGGAAGCCCTAAAATACTAAAACCACTAGAAAACGGACAACACTTCATCAGATAACACAGAAAGCCTGGCCAAAAGAAGCTCTGGACAAACAGAGAAAGGAGACGTCAGCTACAATAATGAGCTTTCATCCTCATTTCCAGCGTCTTTGCCGAGATCTTTCCCGTCCATTAGAGCCGGCCTGAGCGGCAGGTCTTTTCATCGACTTCCTCTCCTCTCACGCCCTTGAAAGTGACAGACGACGGACATTCAATCCCTAAAAAACACGTAAACATCTTTACTTTCACACTTTCCCAAAGAGTCACGAACTCCCGCAGAATCACGTAATCCTGCATTTAATTCTTCTTTATGGCCCGCTTGGATTGGACCTCAAATTGAACTTCAAACTTTTGCTACTTGTAAAAACTAAAAAATCATATTTTATGAGGATTTTATTGTATTTATTATTTCTACGGGACAAACCAATTTGACTTTCCTTTGAACGGGCTTCATGTGTCTGTTGTTGCACAGTGGTTTTAGTATTTCAGAAGACATGTGCTGTTGACATCCCACATTAAAAGACAGGAAATGTCATTGCTGTTATCAAAATTACTTGTTTGTCCAAAAATGCCATTTGAATTATTGTTCATAATGGGCTAGTTCACCAAAAAAAGGCAATTCTGTTATCATTTACTCACACTCCAAACCTGTGCCTTTCTTTCTTCTGTGAAAGAGAAGTATTTATCAGCTGTTTTAGTCCAAACAATAAAAAGTCAATGGGGTCCAAAACAACGGACATTTTCTAAATATCTACTTTTGTTTTCCACAAAGGTTTGTAGTTGTAAAGTTCAAAAGTTGTAAATAAAGATTATTGTACAAGAAAGTCTTTGTGCTTCAAAATGTCACGTTTAATTCAATGTTACTTGCCGTTTCTTTGTAATTAACGTGACGTTTGTCTTGACAATGACTTGATTATATGTTCAAGCAAGCAATGCCTTTGTGTTTTAAAGTCAACATGAAAAATGTTCACAGCCCATTTTAATGATGCAAACTAAACCAGATTTTTTTTTTCAATTAGGAAATAAGTAAATGTAGGACAGCATGCGGTAAAAAATGCAAACATGGAATCCAGAATTCAGAAACTCAAAGTTAACTTTTATTTTGACAACCCGTCAAAATTAAGGTTCGGTTTAACTTCAAGAAATTGTGACATAAATATATTACTGTTACTATCTCAATGTAATAATAATACTTAATAATAATAATAATAATAATAAAACGTTATATTTTTAAGGAATAATCAAAATTTTTCTTCCATGTTTTAATTTGAAGAGTAAAGCCTTGTTGTGCACACTTTGTTTGAAAAAAGTGTTTTGTTTTATTTCATATGATTAAAAGATAAATTAATGTGTTATGCCTTCATTTGATTGCCAGAAAATCAAAATACACAACACAGAATTTCTGAAAAAAAAAAAAAAAAAAATTATGAATTCAATTAATTAGACATGCTATCATTTAATTAAACAATTAAAATGGAATCCAAAAAACTCATAAAACACAGAATTTGGTAAAAAAAAAAAAAGAAAATTATACGAACCTACGCTCAAAAAAAAAGAACTTTCACTGTTGTTAGTTGCACTCAAATCATCCTTGTTCACATTACTTAAAAAACTCATGTAACTAAATTTACTTAGATTTACTGAGTTGTTTCTACTAAAAATGAGTATTGTCAGATTTACTTAATAAGTGTTTGTTCGGTCAACTTAACATCGCTGAGTGAAACAAACAAACTGGGCAGTGGATCTGTAGTTCCCAGCATGCTTTGCAAGGGACTGAATTAGGAGAGTAAATTTTGGGATTAAAGTGTTATTTTTTCTTTTTCAGTAAAGGGAAAGATGTTGTTAGTTTATGTTAGTGTTATGTTCAGTTATGTTGGACATCTAGAGGAGTTTCTGTAGTTTTGTAGTTACCATTATGCAGAAGAGTGGTGCCTGTGTTTAGGCTGTAGTCATTTATTTGATGGACTTCCTGTTCTCAATTAAATTATTTTTGAATTTTGTTTCTAAAAATATGCTTTTTGTTATATTTAATAGTTTTCCACTTACATTTGTAGAGCAAGTAGTTAATTTAATAAGGTAAATTAAATCAATAAATGTGTTCACCTAACATAATAAACCTTTATAAATTTAACATAACATTATTAAGTAAACTGCACATATACATATATTATGTAACAGTGACAAATTCAAATGGTTTGTATTTACTTAAAGAAATCTTGTCAACTTTACTTGACTTTCTTTTGTTCATATAACTCAAATGTTATTTGTAAAAATGACTCAATATAGTTGTGTGGAACCACTTGACGCTGCTTTTTTAAGTAAATTCAACAAATCATTTTTTTGAGTGTAAACATGTAGTTTTAGTTCAACTTTTAATAAATTGTTGTTAAATTGGACAAATTTCCTGCTTTCAGTTCATTTGACATGCTTTTTGATTACAATTATTTTTTATTAACCATTAAAATTAAAACGAAAAATAAACAGAAACCAAAAAAAATTAAACGGGGAAAAAAATTAAATGGATTTCATAGGGCCCTATAAATGGCACTCAACCCTCTACTAACTAACTCAACCAGGCCCCGCCCCTTTATTCTGCATATGAATTATTACAATGAGGAATGTTGTGACGTGTAACAACCCGTTAAAATAAAAGTTTGGTTGGAGAAATTGTGGCAGAAATATATTACTGTTACTATCTGAATGTAATAATAATACTTACATTAATAATACTAATAATAAATTATTAAAAAAAGGAATAATCACAATTTTTCTTCCATGTTTTAAGAGTAAAGCCTTGTTGTGCACGCTTTGTTTGAAAAAAGTGTTTTGTTTTATTTCATATGATTAAAAGATAATGTGTTTTGCCTTCATTTGATTGCCAGAAAATCAAAATACAGAACAGAATTTCTGGAAAAAAGTCAAATAAATTGTTGTTTTTATGAATTCAATTAATAAGACATGCTAGCATTTAATTAAACAATTAAAATGGAATCCAGAATTTGGTTAAAAAAAAAATTTATACGAACCTAAACATGTAGTTTTTGTTCGACTTTTAATAAATTGTTGTTAAATTGTACAAATTTCTTGCTTTCGGTTAATTTGACATGCTTTTTGTTTACTAAAATGTTTAATTAACCATTAGAATTCAAACGAAAAGTAAACGGAAATCAAAAAAATTTAATTTCATAGGGCCCTATAAATGGCACTCAACCCTCTACTATCTAACTCAACCAGGCCCCGCCCCTTTATTCTGCGTATTAATTATTACAATGAGGAATATTGTGACGTGTTGGTCCCCGGGAGAGTGTTAGTTTCAGGAGTTCAGAAACACGGACACTGATATAGAGAAGAACTCAGCACATTAAGAGAGTAAACAGTCCGTTCTGATCAGAGGTGGACAGTAACTAAGTACATTTACTTGAGGACTGTACTTAAAGGGGGGGGGGGCACTCAGTTTCAGTCAGTCTCATGTCAATCTTGAGTACCTATAGAGTAGCATTGCATCCTGCATATCTCCGAAAAGTCTTTATTTTTATTATAATTATAAAAGGAAGATGCGCTGTTCCGAGTCTTTCCGAAAAAAGCCGTGCGGCTGGGGGCGTATCGTGTGGGCGGAGCTAAAGAATGTCGAGCGCGCGCCGTTGTTACTGTGTTGAGTGCGTCTGAAAGCTGCGTCATCCCTAAAAGCTGGAAAAAACTTTATTCAACATAAAAAATGGCTTTTAATCAGATACAGCCATACATCTATGATCCGGAATCAGACCCAGAGGCTGAAGTTGAACAGGAGCAGCAGCAAAAACGACTAGAGCAGGACATCTCTATGTGGTATAAGTTACACTAACTATATAATATGCTTAGCGGCTTGTGTTATTTACACATTTATACTTTAATTATATCGTGTGTGTGTGTGTGTGTGTGTTTACGCGTGGTTTGTGTAGACATGATTTGTAGTAAGCGGACTGGTTTTGCGCGTCAGGCTAGTGTTTACATAGAAAGACATGGAATAGTAGCGCATTTGAATGAAGAAGCGCGCTTATTTAGTTCAACATATTTCCTATAGCCTATTGCTTTCATGCGCTCTCTCTCTCTCTCTCTCTCGCGCGCGCGCTCTTCCGGTAGAATTGTCCATACAGCCCATACAAGGAAATTCCGCCCTGTTGACGTCAAGCGGACCCATGATCGAAAAAAACTTTCCGAAACTTATGACTAACAGGAAGTACTAATTTTGGCAAAGAAATACTCCCATCAAACGTCCACCTTAGCTTTTGAAACTGTGTCCATGTTTAGCATGGGAATCCAAGTCTTTAACAGTGCAAAAAGATCAGTATGCATGAAACAGCATTTCACCCCCCCTTTAAGTACACTTTTTGAGTATCTGTACTTTCCTTGAGTAGTATTGTTTCTGGAAACTTATGACTTTTACTTCACTACATTTGAAAGACAAATATCGTACTTTTTCCTCCACTACATTTTTATCAAGGCCCTCGAAGTAGAAAGTCGTAGCCGCTTTGAAAGTCAGTGGATGATTTGTTTTCTTCTTTAAAACGGGATTTTCTTTTTTTGTGGATACAGCGCTAACGCATAGCTAACGTTCCACAATGATGTTAGTTAGCATGCAAAAACGACGTAGTTGGGTTAATAATGTTAACTGAAGTCCTTTCAGAAATATGTTTTTACATAATCCTGTCAAATAAACACAATGTAGAAACCTTTCTTTTCTAGTATGATTTTGACTTTGATAAGAGCTTTGTAACTTTTAAACAAGTATTTAAATGAGGTATGCTAGCATGCCAGATGGAGCAGGACTGGCTTAAACCACCATGATGGAACAGCGTGCATTCATACAACAATACAACGATAATAAAATAATGCGTTTACTTTTACTTTTGATACTTAAGTAGTTTTAAAAGCAAGTACTTCTGTACTTTTACTTAAGTAAAAATCTATCTTTACAACTTTCACTTGTAATGAAGTAATATTTAACCAATAGTACTTTTACTTTTACTCAAGTAATGGAGTTGTGTACTTTGTCCACCTCTGGTTCTGATTTCATGCTGACTTTAAAAGAGGTCTAAGCGAGCGATTCTAGGCCAGAATGTCATGTAGCTCGTCAAAGCCTGGATAAAGACGACCTGTCAAACTCATCCGCTGCCATTATTACAGACTCCAGAAAGAGACGCTAGACGGGAATGATGGGATACGTACGGCTGACACAGGCTGTCGACTTGTCTGTGGAGAAACGCACTGGGATTGAATCATTGACGCGTTTTGTTCTCGTGTCAAGGGTGAGTGCGCGGCGGTCCCAGGGGTGAGACGGGGAAATGAATCGCACACGCAGACGTTATGATAATGATGACAGTAAAAATAACCCTGGCATAATAGAGGTCATTAACCGCTGTAAACACACTCTCTCGCTTCTCTTTCTTCTTGGCAGGCGTCAAAACGAACGGCAAACGCGCGGCCGCGGTGAAATATTCATGTGCGAGTCTGCCTTCATTTGCATATTTAAATGAGCCTGGCTAACCTCAGGGGTGAAGAGCTCCCCGCTGACCGGCTGACCTTGAACAGGTGAGTGTTGAGGACAGGTTCAGGGACTGATGACTTCTAATGTTCCTCGTATCACAGGAAGTCCTCTAGTGTGAACTCAACACAGCCTCCCCGCGGCGCTATGATCTTTCACCAAAACTACATGAGAAATACAATTTCATTCAAAAACTGTTTCATTACATGACATGAGAACTTTTTTAATGGCTCAAATGAAACGAGAAAATGTATTTGAGCTTGTTTAGTTACTTCATGATACATGGAATATTATAAAACTTCCATTAAACAAGAAAATGTCACCAAATAAAATCTAACTTATTAATTTTTTTTTTAAATGATGGTTAGCTCATTAACTTTGGCTGAAACAAAAAAATTGTACAAAAAAAACAAATTAAACTATAGAAAATTCTGGGGGGATGGTAATGTGTAAATAATGGAATAATGGGGAAACAAAACTAAATAATGGAGAAATGGGACTCTTAAACTAGCTAAAATGAAAAACAAAATGGACGAAACATTTATTTTAGCTTGTTTAGTTACTTCACGATACATGAAATATTATAAAACTTCCATTAAACAAGAAAATGCCACCAAATAAAATCTAACTTATTAAACATTTTTTTAAATGATGGTTAGCTCATTAACTTTGGCTGGAACAAAAAATAGTACAATAAAAACAAATTAAACTATAGAAAACTCTGGGGATAATGTGTAAATAATGGAATAATGGGGAAACAAAACTAAATAATGGAGAGATGGGACTCCAAAACTAGCTAAAATGAAAAACAAAATGGACGAAAAATGTTTTTTAGCTTGTTTAGTTACTTCATGATACATGGAATATTATAAAACTTCCATTAAACAAGAAAATGCCACCAAATAAAATGTAACTTATTAGATTTTTTTAAACTTTTGGCTGCATCGCCGTACTATAGTACGAAAAAACGTCACATTCTGGTACAAAGACGAATTTAGAACCGGAAGTTGAATATAGCGGAAAAAGGTTTAAAATTAACTAGTTTTCTCCTACAATCAAAACGATTGGATTAGGTAACATTAACTTCTATGATGCTCAACACTCATAACTCTATTAAAATCTCTGAAAATTTGGTTTAGGGGTTTCATGACCCTATAAACAAGAAAATGCCACTAAATAAATAAAAAAAATTAGATATATCAGATTAGATATATCAGCCAATATATCGGTTATCGGCTTTCAAATATAAAGAACTATTGGTTATCGGTATCGGATGCACCGATATCAAAATTTTGGCCGATACTGATAATTCTTTATATTTGAAAGCCGATAACCGATATATTGGCCAATAAATCTAAATCTAAATTTGTATATAATTTTTTATTTTGTATAATTTTTATATCATTTTGAGATACTTTTTATAAGGATGCATCAATATGAAAATTATCTCAAAATTATATAAAATAATATAAAATAAAAAAAGTATATACAAATTTAGATTTATTGGCCAATATATCGGTTTTCGGCTTTCAAATATAAAGAATTATCGGTATCGGCCACAATTTTCATATCGATGCCTCCCTATAAAAAAGTATCTCAAAATTATTTACAACTTATTTTTTTTTAAATTATATAAAAAAAACGTGGATTTAGATTTATCGGCCAAAATATCGGTTAACAGCTTTCAAATATAAAGAATTATCTGTAATCGGTATCGGCCACAATTTTCATATCGATGCCTCCTTATAAAAAAGGATCTCAAAATTACATAAAAATTATATAAAATAAAAAATGATATACAAATTTGGATTTAGATTTATCGGCCAATATATCAGTTAACAGCTTTCAAATATAAATAATTATCGGTATCAACCACAATTTCATATCAGTGCATCCCTATAAAAAAGGATCTCAATTTTTTTATTTAAAAAAATCTAAAATTATAAAAAAAAGTGGATTTATATTTATCAGCCAATATATCGGTTATCGGCTTTCAAATGTAAAGAATTATCGGTTATCGGCCAAAATGTTCATATCAGTGCCTCCCTATAAAAAACGATCTAACAATTATATAAAAAATATTTTTTTAAATTATATAAAAAATGTGGATTTAGACTTATCAGCCAATATATCGGTTATCGGCTTACAAATATAAAGATTTATCGGTTATCGGCCACAATTTTCATATCAGTGCCTCCCTAGTTAGGACCTATTTAGATAATATTGCAATATTCATATCTGATACATAATTAAATATTCACAGACGACAATGACCACACATCTGCTTTACATTCAACCCGCCCGCGTGATCATTACTGAACGGATTACTGCGCCTCTGTCCCGTCTGATTGAAATCGCACACGCTGTCCAAACCCAGCTTCTCTCTGTAATCCATCTCAGCCAGAAGAAGTGGATTAGCTCACGTCTGACAGTCCTGGAAAGACACCATGCCTCTAATCGCAGCTCCGTCACCAGAGTGAATGGGGAAGAAAAAATGAGTGCTCGGTATGAGGGCTTTTTTTTTTTTTTGCCTTGGTTTTTGCCAAAAGAAAAGCTCTTAAAGGCTATAATCACGCTGCCTACCTCCAGCCTTCGCTCTGGGAACATACTTATGATGTCTTAAGTTAAAATACAGCCTACGTAGGCAGCTTAATAGGTTTGGGAAACAGAGCTTCTGAATTTAAGCGGCTCTGTTTTCACATCTCGAGAAAAGTGGGACACTAAGATTATAGAGCTGACGCTTGTTCTTAAGTGCAAAAATCAGAAACATCGAGGCATACGCTCAGTTATGCTATTGTTCTTTTGACATACTATAAAAACGTGTTAACTTCTCATTGCATTATTTATCCCTAGTGAAGGTAAACTCCTGTATTTTCAGTGCTTGTCCCCTGGGCTTTCTGTGCACTTGCGGAGACAAAGCATCATGCAGGCTTTCTGACATTTCTCCAGTGTCTGTAGATCACTACACTGTGTGTTTTATCTTCAAAAGCAATGTTTCACAGTGTGATGCCTTTCTGTTGCGTATACGAGGAAAGAAACTGACTTTGATGAGCACTTTATGGTAGCTTTACTGCTATAGGATATGTTCAGAATAAAATGCTAGTGTACTTAATGCAGAGTATGTGAGCTTTGGTGAGCAGAAGATCTGACTTCTTTCATGAACATTAGCCTGACGTCATACTCAATTCTAGTCAGATTATGAGTCTGATCTGCTCCTTTGGGCTGTGATTATGGGGTGTGTTTCGACAGAACCAGGAAAGACCTCAATTGGATAGACCTACAACCAATCAGAGCAACGGAGCGACGCATAGCGTTAGTTGTCAAATGTCAACAACACACAGTGTTGCCAAGTCCGCGGTTTTCCTGCGGGCTGTTTTTCCATGTCCGCGGGTTGGAGCGACCCCAATTATGTGATATTTAGAACCAGGAATGCGAATTTTAGCAGGCAACTATGCCAAAAAAACACACATTTTACCCCCCAAACGCCATTTTTTTGAACCCCCCCGGAAAGCTATTGGGCTTGTTTTGGGCGAGTTTTGAGTAGCAATTGGATGGATTTTGTTGTGAAAACTTGGCAACGCACGCACGCTGGAAGAAGATGAGTGTAAAAATGTTTAGTTTTTCCAGCTCGTTTATAATTAAAGTTACGCATTATATACACGTTTGATTACACAATAAACTGTGTTTAATTTCATTCCCATTTTTTTTCACAGTCAGGAGGAAAGACTAAGATCAGTGTTTGACACATTATTCAATAAAGTATCAGGGTTATAGTTGTAAAACCATTAAAACATATTCATTACTTGAAATTAAATAAATGTAAACTGAATCTGAAGCTTTAGCTTAACCTGATATACTCACTAAATCAGAAATAAAACATTATAAAAACTATATAGATGTTTTTAAAAACAAACATAAAGTGAATTGAGCTCTTTCGTGTATTTTTGCGCTTGAATGGTCAAAAACACAATTATGTTAAAATGTCAGTCTTGTCATGTATTCGGTTATGTAACACTTAAATGCTCAATTAATGCTTTACAATTGAACTAAACTCAGTAGATTTGAGTCGACTAAAACTAAAAACAATTCAGGTGATTAAAATATGACTAAAACTAAAAACAATTCAGGTGATTAAAATATAACTAAAACTAAAAACAATTCAGGTGATTAAAATATGACTAAAACTAAAAACAATTCAGGTGATTAAAATATGACTAAAACTAAAAACAATTCAGGTGATTAAAATATGACTAAAACTAAAAACAATTCAGGTGATTAAAATATAACTAAAACTAAAAACAATTCAGGTGATTAAAATATGACTAAAACTAAAAACAATTCAGGTGATTAAAATATGACTAAAACTAAAAACAATTCAGGTGACTAAAATATGACTAAAACTAAAAACAATTCAGGTGACTAAAATATGACTAAAACTAAATTTGTTGTCAAAATGAACACAGTTTTAGAGTAACTTACCCAACACTGACAAATTTAAGTTGATTGAACATAATAAAATTGTGGCAAAATGTTCAAAAATGGTATTGCAAACATCCTCTTAACGAATCAACAAACATAAAGGAACATGTTGTAACAACTCCTATTAAACATAGTAATAATATTAGGGCTGCCACTAACGACTATTTTTATATTGATTTATATCTAATTTATCGATTAATCTATCGACTAATTTATCGCAATAATTTTCAACAATTTTACTTAAAAACATTTAATTTAACTTGCGACGTTGGCCTTCAGTAGTGTACTATAAAAAAGTATAAATGTAAACAAGCCCTTGACAAAATGTAAATCTAAAAGAGTTAAAATGTAAAAAGGTACAAATTTGTAAACCAACGTAACAAAAAAAAGAGAATATCAGCAAATACTTTTATATAGAATAGTGTTGTCACGATACCAAAATTATGACTTTGATACGATACCAGACTAAAATGCCTTAATCATCACACCTGATTGATCGATTAATCTATCGCCTAATTTTCGGATTAATCTATTGCTACTTTAATGATTAATCTATCGACTAATTTATCGATTAATCTATCGCCTGATTTACCGATTAATCATCACCTGATTTATCGATAGATCATCACTTAATTTATTGATTAATCTAACGCCTGATTTAACGTTTAATCTATCGCCTAATTTAGCGATTAATCTATCACCTGGTTTAACGATTAATCTATCGTCTAATTTATCGATTAATCTATCGCCGATTTATCGATTAGTCAACACCTGGTTTATTTATTAATTTATCGCCTGATTTAACGATTAATCTATCGTCAAATTTATCGGTTAATCATCACCTAATTTATCGATTACTCTATCACCTGATTTATCGATTAATCATCATCTAATTTATCGATTAATCATCACCTAATTTATCGGTGTATCTATCGTCGGTTTTAATTGCTAATTTATCGATTAATCTATCGACTAATTTATCGATTAATCTATCGACTGATTTGCTGATTAATCTATCGTCTAATTTATCGATTAATCTATCCCCTGATTTATCGATTAATCTATCACCTGATTTACCGATTAATCATCGCCTTAATTATCGATAGATCATCACTTAATTTATTGATTAATCTATCACCTAATTTATTGATTAATCTATCAACTAATTTATAGATTAATCTATCGACTAATTTATCGATTAATCTATCACCTAATTTATCGATTAATCTATCGAATAATTTATAGATTAATCTATCACCTAATTTATCGATTAATCTATCAACAAATTTATAGATCAATCTAACAACTAATTTATCGATTAATCTATCACCTAATTTATCGATTAATCTATCGACTAATTTATCACAATAATTTCCAACAATTTTACTTAAAAACATTTAATTTACGTCGGCCTTCAGTAGTGTACTATAAAAAAGTATAAATGTAAACAAGCCCTTGACAAAATGTAAAACTAAAAGAGTAAAAATGTAAAAAGGTACAAATTTGTATACCAACATAACAAAAAAAGAGAATATCAGCAAATACTTTTTATATAGAATAGTGTTGTCACGATACCAAAATTATGACTTCGATACGATACCAGACTAAAATACCTCAATACCGATACTGAATCAACACCATGGCAAAAAACTGTAAAAGTAATTGAATAATATGACAGAACTTGCTATTCATTGTTTTATTAAAGGGTTAAAAAACCCTAAAAACTCACTTGGCCGGCCTGTTCCTGCCCTGCTTCACACAGAATATGAGGTCCGCCCCTTTAAGAGCTGCACGGACCAAATTTATTGTAACACCCGATTTCTCATTCAACTCTGTATACGTTCATTAAAGACATATCCGACTGATTACGGCCTAATGATGACGTTACTGTTGATCATCTGTCCATCATCGACTAAAGCCCGCCCTGATGATCTGATTGGTCCGAACAGCTCTGGTTCCAGCATAGTTGCTCCACAACGGATCAAGTCCAGACCGAACTTCCGTGGGCGGGGCTACATTTCCTCTGGCATCCAGGCTACAAAACGAGTAAAAGTAATTTTACAAATTTGTTACCATAACGACATAACCCCCCTGAACCAAATGTAAGAATTATGATTGAACTTTGACAGCTCAAATAATATGCACATTTTAACCAAAGAAATGAATTAAAGTGCTTTTATAAAACAGCTCCATTTGCTTCCATTATAAAAGCCTCACTTTTGAGCTTCACTCATCCGAACCTGGAATACTCCTTTATTCTGACCTTTAGGGAAAACTACCTTTGACTAAATCCCCATGAATCTCATTAGAGACTGAAGCACATTGCTATCGGATGACCCTGCGGGAGCGGTGTGTGTGTGTTATGAGGGCTGGTGTTTTCCTCAGGTCTGTGCTGTTTACATCCAGCCATCAGGGTCTCTAACCAGGGGCTTCTGGGTATTAAACGCACAGAGAAACACCACGGCTAATTGAATCTCTTGCAGCACCCCATGATGGCAGATGTCATTTACCGAGGTAATGAAATGATGCTAATGATCTCGTTTTGGAAATAGACTCCGGAAGATTATGAATGTGATATTCACTGGAGGAACTATAACAATGAGTCCATGAAAATCTTTCTCCTGGTATATATATACACACACACACATCCTGAGTTGAATAACACTTATAGTGCACTCAAAAAAATAACTCTTTGAATGAACATAAAAAAAATCATGGAAAGTATTTCCACATGATTAACTTGCTTTATTTCAGCATGATGCAATTCTGTTATTCCAATTTAATGTACTTACATTGGGTCAACTTAATTTATTAAGGTTGATTCAACTTATTTACTATGGTTAGGCACAGCTTCATTTAATAGTGTCAGCCTAACTAATTTGCAATGTTTTGGACCAACTAATTTATTTAAGTTAGCCTAACAAAAGTGCTTAATGCTGAAAGAAAGCCATTTAATCACATGGAAATCCTTGCCATTATTTAACTACATTAATTCAAAGAATAGCTTTTGAGTGCATTTATAAAACCTTTTACAAGATTTTATTGGCTAGTCAGAAGATGGTTTTGTTTCAACCATGGCATGCCCAGAGTAGTTTTTTTTTTATTATTAAAACAACTTTAATGGTTATTAGTAGGTCCTCAGCCCAAGCACATGCTCTACACTTCACCACAATGGTAACCTCCAAAAACACTAACATAACACAAACTTTTAAATACCAACATAACAAAACATTAAGCATTAAAAAGTCTCTCAATTTTCTCATCTTGTTAAAAATGCATCAAATTGCACTTTATTTAAACATTTAGTCTCCGAATTCAGCCCCTTTGCAAAGCATGATGGGAAGTGAAAGTCTTATTTCTTTGGGTTACTTGATTGAAACATGTTATTTCAAAATGAAAACATCAAGTCATGTCAAAGAGTAACGGTTTTAAATCAGTTTAACATGAATCAATTACATTTGAACCAGAAACCTAATATAATGGTGTTAAATCAAGATGAATTGCCTAAATAAAGTGAACAGCATCATAAATCATTTTTTTTTAGTGTGGGTGGGATATATTAGGCAGCAAGTGAACATTTTGTCCTCAAAGTTGATGTGTTAGAAGTTGGCATGTGCCGGTATCAAATTTTCATGTTACGATTAATTGCTGAAGCTTTTATCGCGGTATACGGTATTATCACGATATTGAAATAAGTTGCAAAAAAAGTGTCATACTACAACAGGTTTCATAACTTTCTTATAACAAAAAGAACAAAACATTTAAATATAATAAAGCAATACACAAAAATGTATAAAGTAAAATATTTAAAAAGTGCAAAATAATTATAAAGAACAATAGGTAACACTTTACAATAAAGTCTCACTAGTTAATGCATTAACACCAACAAAGAGCAAATATCTACATTTTTACAGAAGTTATTATTCTTTGATTATGTTAGTTAAAAAAAGCAACTGTTAGTGTTAGCTCAGGTCCGTTAAATAATACAGTTACAACTTTTGATTTTAATGTGTTATTAAATGCTGAAATTTACATTTAACTTAGACCTTAACTGTCACCTGCCCGCATACGGGCATTCTACATTTACTTCACTATATTACTATTAAATCCTAATCGAGTCATGACAAACTATATATCATTGGAAAGGTCTAAGACTCAAGAATACATATTTGTTGATGATTTTGCAGAAAATATATATTTTGGAAGAGTAATGGATTAATATATGACAAGAGTGTGCATCAAAAAATCTGTATCATTACAGGAGTTTTCACCTTTGTAACAAAAAGTCAACAACCACACTTTTAATCATTCAAACTTTGATTTTCATGCTAAAAGTTCATAACATAAACATTGATTCTAGTATTTAGCCAAAAATATTCAGAAAATAATATTATATATAGAGAATATCTGCCAGATCAAGTAACTAGTACCTTTAGGAATCACCAATATGGTGTGTCTAACCCCTAGTGGATTTTTGGAGGTTATGCAGCTAAAAGTCTTATAGAAAACTAATTTTTTGAGTTTTTGACCTAAAATTTTTAACACTACTTGGTTAGAATTTTGGCTTTGACTTTCTGTCTTTTTTAGGCTGAAACCTATATTAATTTAAATATTTTTTAATAGAATAAATAATATGTATTTTATTATATTTTTATAACAATAAACTTACATTTCAATTACTTTTGTATAATTTAATTCTATAATTTTCCACTTTAGCAATAATCTGCCAAGTGTCTTCTTTTAAAAGAGACCAACCATAAGTCTTTAGTCCAAAGGGTTCATGAATTACAACCATTTGAGTTTGGGTAGTGCATTTTCACGTAAATGCTCAAAAAGGGGGGTGAGGTTTAAAGGGTTAATGGTCGAGCATCTGTGGGATGTGCTGGACAAACAAGTCAGATCCATGGAGGCCTCGCAACTTACAGGACTTAAAGGATCTGCTGCTAACATCTTGGTGCCAGATACCACAGCACACCTTCAATGTTATGCTATTGGTGTAGTTGAATGAATAAGGGTTTATCTTGCTGGTTTCATCCAGGTAGACTCTTTAACTTCGCTAATGTTCAGAACGCATTACTAAATTAATATTTTTAGCACTGCGTCTGATTTCCCATCGATCCAGTGACACACTGTGTTAATTAAAACATTCTTTATCTAAACCTCTGGACGGTAGCCTACAGCGGACATCCTTCATTCACATCACACTGCGGCTAATTAGTCTGAAGGAGAGAGATCGCACCGGTTTTCTCCAGACGTGGGCTGAGTAAATCAGGACTGTCTAAATGCGAAGTGTTCTTTATCTTAAAGAAGCAATGTGTGGAGAAAAGCGCTTTCTCTCAGGTCTTTAGCCAGAGTGCTTTTCTCTCTCAGAAAGTTAAGCTCCCTTGTTCTCAATAAGCCTCCATTGGTTCTGCACATCAACACCTACACGCCGCACATCGCCTCTTATAGCGTGGCTTATATTTGAAAAATCTCTGAATGTTTACTTAATAATCCTCCTTGACTTCGCTCTTCTGTTAGTACGTTCACAATAATGTCTCATTTATCAGCCTCAGTGCATTATAATGAGCAATAAATGTGTGTACCATTTATTCATAATGCTCTCATTAATGCATTTGTTTACAGTGCATTAATTAATGTGAACAGATGCAAATCTGATTAACAATGCATTAGTAAATGTTGAGATTAACAGTAAATAAACACACTTTAAAAAAATGGGTTAAAAACAACCCAAGTTGGGTTGAAATGGACTAACCCAGCAATTGGGTTGTTTAAACCCAGTGGTTGGGTTAAATGTTTGCTTAAAGGGGTCATGAACTGGCTTTTTTTATTTTTTTATACTGTTATAACTTATGGCGTTTATGTGGTTTTTACATTCAGAAACATCATAATGAACCAGTAATAGGTTATTTTCTGCCTTGGTTTTGAGGCTCTCTGAGAAACACTCGGTTTTTATGGGCGTGCCGAACTGAAGACTTGGAAGTAAACGCCCACGGCTAGGATTGGATAATATTTGCATATTTAATGAGCTTCATCTACCGTCTGTCCCAGGAATCGTCTAGGGGAAATTCTCAGAGAACTCGCAAAATATAAAACAAACACTAAATCTCTCTCTCACACACACACACACACACACACACACACGCGCGCGGGGAGACACACACACACATACACACTCGCGCGGAGACACACACACACACACTCGCGCGGGGAGACACACACTCGCGCGGAGACACACACTCGCGTGAAGACACACACACACACACACATACACACACACTCGCGCGGGGAGACACTCACACTCGCGCGGAGACACACACTCACACTCGCGTGGAGACACACACTCACACTCGCGTGGAGACACACACTCACACTCGCGCGGAGACACACACATACACACACACTCGCGCGGGGAGACACTCACACTCGCGCGGAGACACACACTCACACTCGCGCGGAGACACACACACACACTCGCGCGGGGAGACACTCACACTCGCGCGGAGACACACACTCACACTTGCGCGGAGACACACACTCACACTCGGGCGGAGACACACACTCACACTCACGCGGAGACACACACACATACTAGGGATGGGCATTTTTGTCAATTTCTCATTTCGATCATCGATAGGTCTCAAAAACGAGTACTCGAGTACTCGGGGGCGGGGCATGTGCAGGGGGCGGGGCATGTCCGTCATTGAGATAATGAAAACTGTTATGAAAATGGTTGTTGACAAAGACAAACGTGACATGAAAACAGGTACATGAAAACATGAACATATAAAACAAAAAATAACTGCTAGATTATGATGCATAAATGTCTTTGAAAAAGAAACATCTTTATAAATTGACCGTCTCAAATAACCAAGTCAGTAATATCGAGCATTGCCTTTGAGCTGAAACTGTGAAATAACACCACCCTGCAGAGCTTGTTGGTTAATAACTCAACCAAACGCACCCTATATCAATATTAATATGAAGATTATTATGAACCTATTACGACATAAATCAACACAAAAGGACGTGAACTTCAGCGTGCTAGATTTTATAGGCTATGGTTTGAAACGGAACATTTTGGATGCGCTCTTCACCACCGACAACGCTGATACACGGACAACAAAAGCACACAGAAACATTTTATTAAAATCCTGTTCTCATTATAATGTTTTTGAAAGATTGACTCTGCACATCATGCACTTAATTTTATTATTCATGATCGAAGCATTTACAGACATCACTGCACGTTTTCGAACTCAACGAAAAACAACTTTAAATAAACTAGGTCTACTGTTAAAAAATACGAGGACAGTATAGAGAATGGGAACGTGACGTCAGCAACGCAATGCATTCGCGGACTTTAGGACACAGACATTACATTAGAGAATGAGTAGTAGTGGAGGTAGACTTTAAAACTTGTATTATACAGTTAAAAACACATTAGAATGGTGAACGCTTGCTGTGTTATGAACTGTCATAGCCGCTCTTACAACCTGCGTGGAAAACATATCTCAAATCATGCGCAATATTTCAGTTTACCAGCTTGGAAATAACAAAAGTAAGTGAAAGTAATGCTGCCTTCACGTGCTATCGTAAATTTGACAATTCCCACTTCTAAAGTCGTGATTATGAAGTATGAACTCATCTCGTTCATATTTCGAAGGTGGAGCGCGTTCACGTGCAATTTTTACCTAGGAAACTCCTATTTACAATAATTCCGAGAGCACGTGAAGGCAGCATAAAGGCCAATTTATACTTCTGCGTCGAGTGTACGCAGAGGGTACGGCGTACCCTACGCATAGACGCGTTGGATACGCCGTACCCTACACCGTAGCCTGACGCGCACCTCTCCAAAAATGTAACAACGCGTCAATTCTACGCGGACCGCAAGCGCTGTGATTGGTCTGCCAGAACCCTTCCCTCAGGTCAATAAATTAAAAAAAAATCTGCGATAGGAGTGTGTGTGTCCAGAAATAGGATGATAGTTCTTTACGTCTGCTATAACACACTATTTTGCAGTCCAGTGATTCTTTAAGGTAGTAAATAAATACATAGATCCGCTGAATATAGTTTATTTATTTTCTCATTAAAACCAAAGATGTTAATCAGTAATTGTATATCAAGAACAAGGACACATTAGGGTATATTTCGTGAATGAAGTCTCCGCAACAGCAATCGATTGCTCGAGCCACCGCTGCTGAAAACAGCGGCCACGAGCTCCGCATGGTTTCACAAACACATTCCAGCGCCAGATCGCCTTATTTAACTTTACTAATCAACTAGAGATGCTTCATTTGTATTAGATACAACAACTCAAGCTGCAAGAAAAGCTGCTCTCTCACTGCTGCTGATATTCCGACATGAATGTACAGATTCTACACATCAAGCTGCTTCTTCTTCCGCTGTTGTCTTGATTACATCAACATGCCCGAGGACACTGCCTCCTAGCGTCTGCATGTGTAATTGCACATTGACGCAGACAACAGCGCAGAAGTATAAATGCTCACGACGGCGTCGGCTACGCGCGTAGCCCATGGCGTACACTACGGCGTACACTCGACGCAGAAGTATAAATAGGCCTTAACACTCGGAAATAAACAACTTAGCCAAAATGTGTCTTTATCATTTGTATTTATTATTTATAACAGATATATTACAGATTAATATTTTCTGAACCGCTTGAATGTGCTCACACCATAAATAATGCATGAAACGCGTCTGGAAATGCTTCATTGTTCAGCTTCTCTCAGTAGATGGAAATATTGTACTTGTTCCATTTAAGTCCAGTAAAACTTTTTAGTACTGTAGGCTAAAGCGCTTTCAAATACAAACCATCTCAAAGCTGCATTACGAGCCATAATCTGTTATCCTTTAATGCTTTAACGTTAAGGAATTAGGGCGATATGATATAGGCTATGTTGATTGAATAAATTTATCCACTGGCTGAGATCAAGCTATAAGTATATTTATTATGTTAAATATCAGATACAGACTTTTTAGTTAGGCTATTAAAAAATAAACTGCAAAAGACAAACCAATGTGTGGTGCGATTGAAGGCGACCGTCTGATTTCTGATTACATGAGACGTGATGAATATGTGCAGGATCCTGCATGAGCATGAAATATGCGTTTGAGCTGAAACTGAAGAGAATGAACAACAGCCAGTATAACGGCAGCGCTTTGCTAGCTTATTAAGCTCAACCAAACGCGTTTATATTAGATTAATCAGATATAGAAAACATAAAAGTAATCTTACAACGTGCATCTGCAGAAACGGACGCGAATGCGCACGTGAACTTCACGCGCTAGTCTGAGTGTTCTCGCTAGTTTCTCTGTGGATCAGCTGATACACGGGGAACTAAACACAGATCATTTACAGCATCATCGTGTTCTCATTATAATGCTATGACAGATTGCCCAGACAGCAAGCCAACATTGAATAAATATTGATTTTCCATCTGAATCATCATTATGGTTGATATCGAAATTTCAATGCAAAATAAATGTTGAATCACCATTGCCATATCGTTGAAACCTGACGTTATTAATGTTGATGGCAACAAAATTGGAACAACATTGAACTATAGTTATCTTTATGATTGATTAAGCATTGATATTTGGTTTACCGGGCGATTGCCAATGTGTTGAAAAGTCATTGATTTATAGTTGACTGGGCAACGACCTGTTGTTGAAAAATCATCGACATATAGTTGACCGGGAAATATGATTGAAAATGCATCGGTGTTAGGTTGAGAACACGGACGACACCAGTGCGAGAAGCCGGCATTTTCTCAGCGTCCTCGGATGGAAACGAGTGAAAGACGGTTAAAGGTAAGAGTAAAGACCAACAAATTATGTCATTAACTATTTTTTTTTGTATAAGAGTATTTTGAGAATAATTTGAAGTCGGAAAAAGTCAGAAAAGAGCTTTAAATGGATTCGCAGTTTTCGCCTCAAGTCCGGCCTCTTTTATTTAACTGAAGAGACACTTTTAATATAGGCCTAGTGGGTTTTTATGTCTTATTTATACGTTTTTTGAAGTCTGTTAACAGAGGGCTATCAAAAGATTCACATTTTAATTAATTATTTATCTTCGCGATCAACCTGAATGTAAAGAATACTTTCACTTAAGGAAATGAAACGGCAATATGTAATAAAGGTTGCATTATGTTGGTGCTGTTGAAGCGATAATTGTTAAAATGAATGTTTTGTATGTCATATTTCAGACTTGATGAGCTTCCTGTGTTCATTTTGCCTGCGCTGAGAGTTCTGATGTGCGAGGAGGCGCGCACTCGCGAACGCGATCAGAGGGAGATAAGGTTTATGGTAAGTAGCCTAAAGTTTAAAAATGTCACGTCGTTATCAGTTTTTTTGAAACCATGTTTGCTTTTTTGTAGATGTAACGTTACCAAGTCAGAGACCTTTGAGTGCTTCATTCTTTTGAGTTTTGGAGTTTAGTTTTTAGAAAATAAATGTTTCTGTTGTCTCATCCCTGTTTACTTCAAATTTTTATGCAACAACAGTATGACTTCTTGTTCACATTTTATTTAAATGATTGCAGAACTCAAACCAACTATGGAGAAGTGGTCATCTTTCTTGGTCTTCCTTTCTTAAAGGGGTAGTTCACACAAATAAAACTGTTGATATTTACTCACCCTCATGTCTTTCCAAACCCAAAGATTTGTCCATGTTCGGAACAAGATAACAGATAATCAACATTTTCAAGCTTAAAAAATACAAAGTGATTGTAGAAGTAATCCATACCAATATTTATATATGAATGATATCCTAAATGTCATTATGTCAATTTAAAATGATCTGTTCAGACTTACAATGGATGGACAAAAATTGAGAATTTTAAAAATATCTTAATTTGTGTTCCAAAGATTAACAAAACTCTTATGGTTTTGGAATGACATGAGGGTGAGTAAATGACAATTTTCATTTTTTGGTGAACTAACCCTTTAAAGAGCAGCCCTCCAAGTTCATCAACATTTTTGAGGTATGTCTGTGTTAATACTTCAACAAAGTAGTAGTTTTCCAAAAGATATTTATATTTTTATTTAAAGAATTTTCTGGGCTATTTTTGGCAATTTTAAATGTAGTGCTTTGAATGTATGGGAGAACATGATAGGCTAGCCTACAACACTGGACAAATTGCCTTATCAGATCATTGAAAAATCCTAGGCCTAGACTACTGTATTTGTTTCCAAGTGTGCAAATATGTTCTGTTTAACTTAAAGGCTAATTTTTTGCATTGTGCTTGTATTTTCTGTTTTAGATGCTCTTACACAGCAGATGAGGACAGTTGCCGTCACGCAATTTACTTTTGCCCAGGCTTTGCAAAAGTGGCTGCGCTATGCGCCAGACCGGCAGGAGGGACTGGACGACAAATCATTCAGACGTCAGAGGACCATGAACTGTAAATAGGCTATAGAGGACAAATAATGAAATAATAAATTAATTTGTTTTTACCTTAAATAGTGTGGTGTGGTCAGTGTTTTAGGCTAGGCTTAGGCATACACGCTTTCAAATGTGCCATCACTTTTCAACATCCTGGCTGTAGATAAATCAGGATATTCATTATAGGCTATTTAATTTATGGCATTACATTTTTGTATGCCTAGCAATCATTTTATATGGCTTAATAATGATTGAAATTTCATTGAAATCACGTTGATCCTTAGTTCAGTTGAAATTTCAACATTGTTTCAATATTCCTGATAATTGAAATACCATTGAAATTCCGTTGATCTATGGACAGGATTTCAACATTGTTTCAATATTAAAAAAAGGGTGCAAAATGATGTTGAATCAACATCAGATTTCGATGTTGATTCAATGACTTAATGTTGACAACATAATGTTGATTTAACATAGTTTCAATGACTATTTGCTATCTGGGTGGCGCTGCACATCTTGCAATAACCATTCAATGATCTCATGATTCCAGACATCACTGCAGTGCGCGCCTCAGTTTCACTTTATTTCGCCGTGGTCTGGAGGCTGTATAACGCTAACCAATCAGACCTCCGGTACCACACAAAACGACGCAATAACCAATAAAAAAGAGACAAATATATTTTTTTCAGGGCGATCATCGTTCTCATGATCGATGATCGCTGTCACGTTCGAGTACTCGATTACTCGACCACTGTTGCCCATTCCTAACACATACACAAACACACACTCGCGCGGAGAAACACACTCACACTCACGCGGGGAGACACTCACACTCGCGCGGAGACACACACTCACACTCGCGCGGAGACACACAAACTCGCGCGGAGACACACAAACACACACTCGCGCGGAGAAACACACTCACACTCGCGCGGGGAGACACTCACACTCGCGCGGAGACACACACTCACACTCGCGCGGAGACACACAAACTCGCGCGGAGATACACAGACACACACACTCGCGCGGAGACACACATACACACACACACACACACACTCGCGCGGAGACACACACACACACTCGCGCTGAGACTCACACTCGCGCGGAGACACACACTCACACTCGCGCGGAGACACACACACTCGCACGGAGACACACAGACACACACACTTGCGCGGAGACACACACACACACTCGCGGACACACACACACACGCGGACACACACGCGGACACACTCTCACTCGCACGGACACACACATAACGTTACAACAAGTCTCTCTACACATAATCAATACACAATCGTACACATATCAAACGATCTGTAACAATGCAATACTATCACGTATAAAAAACATGTTTTACTCACATAAGTGTGCTGCACCATTCCTGTCGGATCCAGTATAGAAGGCACAGCATTGTGTTTCAATCTCAATATGTCTGCAAATCCCCAAGTGAGCTGGAACTTCATTAAAAATAAAGTTCAACCACATATTCCTAATATTAGGATCCGAGGGAAGCTTATGCAGCGACTGTGTTCTTCCACAACCAGGAATAGCGCAATATCTTGATATCCTCGGCATGTTTATTGCTGCTGGCTAGAGCAATCCTACCAGCTCCAAGAGTCGGTGGGCGGGGCTACTGAATTACACCTGCTTATTATTCTGTAGAGGCGGAGTTTCGTCGCGCAATGACGTAAAGGTGAAGCACAAGATCGTTTTCTGGGTCTGGTGTCTATAAAAGCTTTTCTTTGACTAACAAGAAATTTTTCAGCTCTGAAACTTACAGGATATTCTTATATTTGCCATGACCTCTTATAAATCAAAAGCTCAAGGGAAAGTTGACTTCTCAATTCATCACCCCTTTAAAACAACCCAATCGCTTTTTTTTTAGAGTGTGTTTATACATGCAATTTAATCAAAGTTAATAAATGAAATATTATTGTAAAGTGTTACCGAGTTTTTGGATAGATGTATTCTAGGGTGTTTTAACAATTTGCTATCAGTTGCTAGCATGTTTTAGCATGTTGCTAAGTTGATTCAGCACATTGATAACCTGTTTACCATGTTAGCAAGATTTAACACATTGTTAGCATGTTTTAGCATTTTGCTAGCATGAATTAATATATTGATAGCATTTTTGTAACATGTATTAGCACATTTTAACATGAACGTTTTAACATATTGTTAACATGTTTCTAACATGAATTAACACATTGCTATGTTTCTAGCATGTTTCTAACATGATTTAACACATTGCTAGCATTTTGCCAGCATGATTTAACATGATTCTAGCATGTTTCTAACATGACTTAACACACTGCTAGCATTGTTTAAGCATGTTTGCTAGCATGATTTAACATGATTCTAGCATGTTTCTAACATGAATTAACACACTGCTAGCATTTTTTAGCATGTTGCTAGCATTATTTGCCACATTACTTGCATGTTTCTAACATTAATTAATATATAGATAGCATCCTTGTAACATGAATTAACATGTTGCTAGCAATTTTTGACATGCTGCTAGCAAGTTTTTGCATGTTCCTAGCATTATTTAGCATTGTTGCTAACATTTTGTAACATGAACTATCATATTGCTAACATGTTTTAACATTTTGTTAGCATGATGTACCACATTACTAGCATTTTTCTAGCATGAATTAATATAATAGCATCTTTTGCTATTATACATGCTAAAACTTGGTAGAAATGTTGCCAATTCATGTTAGAAACATGCTAGCATACTAGCAAAATGTTAAAACTGGCTAATAAAATGCTAATTCATGCTAGAAACATGTAAACATGTTAAAGCTTGCTAGTCTAAAATGGCGGCTGCACTGTGTGTGTAGATATAAACGGCTCATTCTAAGGTAATAAAAACACAACGGTTCATTATGTAAGGTCTTCATTCTCCACTGAAAACATAGCTATGTGTATTATATTGCATTTCTGTTCACAGATCCTCATAAATACTACACACCGCACCTTTATTTGACCCCAGAACAGACTCTCATGAAATAATGAGTCCAACCCTTTCATAAATCCAGCAGATAAGAGCTGTTACACAAGAACGAGCGGCTGGGAGTCAATTACAAACGCATAATGCCATGAAAGATTCAGTTTGCTGAGATTCATAATTGCTCGTCTGCGTTGATTGAGTTTTCACCTGACATGCTCAGACACTTTTATACTGGACAACCTGTATGATACGAGCAGAAACACTGATGTGCTGTAGTTGTACATATGGGCATAAAATAGATACATTTTCACTTAAAATGATATAACAGAGATATGATATTTACACAAGCCGACTGAAACGCGATACATTCTCAACGGTGGTCTACATATTTAATCCTCACAAAAGCTAATATATCTCGAGTCCAATTGTCTTCTTCACTTGTTTCATTACCGGATGAATCAGTGTTTTTGAACGAATCTCTTGAATGAATGATTCAATGACTCAACATAAAGACTTGTTTCATTACTGGATGAATCAGTGTTTTTGAACAAATCTCTTGAATGAATTATTCTATGACTCACTCATAAAGACTTCACTTGTTTCATTACTGGATGAATCATTGTTTTTGAACAATTCTCTTGAGTGAATGATTCAATGACTCACTCATAAATACTTCACTTGTTTCATTACTGGATGAATCAGTGTTTTTGAACAAATCTCTTGAGTGAATGATTCAATGACTCACTCATAAATACTTCACTTGTTTCATTACTGGATGAATCAGCGTTTTTGAACGAATCTCTTGAATGAATGATTCAATGACTCAACATAAAGACTTGTTTCATTACTGGATGAATCAGCGTTTTTGAATGAATCTCTTGAATCAATGATTCAATGACTCACTCATAAAGACTTCACTTGTTTCATTACTGGATGAATCAGTGTTTTTGAATGAATCTCTTGAGTGAATGATTCAATGAGTCACTCATAAAGACTCCACTTGTTTCATTACTGGATAAATCAGCATTTTGAACGAATCTCTTGAATGAATGATTCAATGACTCAACATAAAGACTTGTTTCATTACTGGATGAATCCGTGTTTTTGAACAACTCTTTAATGAATGATTCAATGACTCAACATAAAGACTTGTTTCATTACTGGATGAATCAGTGTTTTTGAACGGATCTCTTGAATTAATGATTCAATGACTCACCCATAAAGGCTTCACTTGTTTCATTACTGGATGAATCAGCGTTTTTGAATGAATCTCTTGAATGAATGATTCAATGACTCACACATAAAGACTTCACTTGTTTCATTACTGGATGAATCAGCGTTTTTGAACGAATCTCTTGAATGAATGATTCAATGACTCAACATAAAGACTTGTTTCATTACTGGATGAATCAGCGTTTTTGAACGAATCTCTTGAATGAATGATTCAATGAAAAATACATATTTTTAACAGTCACTTGTCGCCACCTACTGGTGTAACGGTGTAATCCGTGTTTTAATAAGCCATAGAGTTTTATAGAAGGATACTGAGGCATTTTAGGCCGGGTTGAATCTACGATCTCAGTTCGTTGACTTTACGGGGTGTCAAAATTCTATTGGGTAAATTGGCAGCTAACCTAAACCTAAATAGTAATATTTAAAAAAATAATAAAAAAAGACAAAAACACTGACTACAAATTAAACTATAAATATGAAAACTGAAAATATAAAATAAAGGCTAAATCAAAATATTAATAAAAACTATAATAATATAATAATAAAACCGATTCAGTTTCGTAAATGATAACCTAAAATGTAACGTTCATGTGCATCCGTCCTCCTGCATCAGTCGCTGCGGTTTGGCTGCATTTAGTGGTTAATTGAGTCAGTGGGTGTTTGCATGTGACCTTCCCATGAGGCCTCACTGTCACACATCCAACAACAGAAGGCAAATGTCTCTCTGCGCGTCCCACTGCAATTACCCACATGCCCCGGTGGCGTCTCTCTGGATCCGCAAGTGCAAAGCGAGTCAGCACCTCTGAAACACAGACACATCCGAGGCACAACACAAAAACAGGGATTCTGCTAGCCGGCCACAGCATGTGTGTGAAAACTCACACGTATAAATGTGCCAGTCGGGTCATGTTTTCAGAGTCAGGTGTAAATGATTGTTACAGCACGGCATCAGGGCTATATCTGAGCTTCCTCTGCAGTCACAATAGACACTGTTTAACATTATTAATTGCTCTCTCTTAAAAAGGCAGAGTTCGTACTGATTTGAACAACGCATTAAACTTAAGGTGGACTTTTGACCAGTTAAAAAACACCTAGGAATACCCTAGCAACACACTAAAAACCACTCAAAATAACCTAGCAACGCCCTAGCAACAGCAAATGTCTGCTCAGACCATTCAGAACATCTTAGCAACGCCCTAACAACAGCACACACATGCTTAGACCATTCAGAACATCTTGGCAACGCCCTGGCAACAGCAATTGCATGCTCAGACCATTCAGAACATCTTAGAAATACCCTGGCAACAGCACATGCATGCTCAGAACATCTTAGCAACGCCCTGGCAACAGCACATGAATGCTCAGACCATTCAGAACATCTTAGCAACGCCCTGGCAACAGCACATGCATGCTCAGACCATTCAGAACATCTTAGAAACCCCCTGGCAACAGCACATGCATGCTCAGAACATCTTAGCAACGCCCTGGCAATAGCACATGAATGCTCAGACCATTCAGAACCTCTTAGCAATGCCCTGGCAACAGCACATGAATGCTCAGACCATTCAGAACCTCTTAGCAATGCCCTGGCAACAGCACATGAATGCTCAGACCATTCAGAACATCTTAGCAACACTCTGGCAACAGCACATGCATGCTCAGACCATTTAGAACATCTTAGCAATGCCCTGGCAACAGCACATGTATGCTCAGAACATCTTAGCAACGCCCTGGCAACAGCACATGCATGCTCAGAACATCTTAGCAAAGCCCTGGCAACAGCACATGAATGCTCAGACCATTCAGAACATCTTAGCAACGCCCTGGCAACAGCACATGCATGCTCAGGCCGTTCAGAACATCTTAGCAATGCCCTGGCAACAGCACATGTATGCTCAGAACATCTTAGCAACGCCCTGGCAACAGCACATGAATGCTCAGACTAGGGATGCACCGAATATTCGGCCACCGAAAATTTATATCACGACTTTTATCACCGACTTTTATCTTTTATCACCGAAACAACACGGCCGAAATGTTGTGATGACGCAAACAGAAACCGCGACCTGCACGTGCTTGTCTGAAGTAGTATATTTGAGAAACACCCACGTCAGCTCCATGCACAAGCACTGACAGCCAGAGCTCATGTTCCCGATGAGAAGAGGAACAGACTTCACTGTGAGTTCCCACACAAACATCGATCAACATGTATCACGAAATTCAAACGATAAATGGCGTTTTGACGCTCTTTAATGTGGCATTACTGATCACATCACAGTTCAAGCGGCGGCGCGCGCGCGTGAACGCGATCATCTGTGAGCGCGATCATCTGTGAGCGCGATCGATCATCTCTTCCTTAAGAATAAACATGAATGAACATCTGAAGGTATGTTGAGGATACATTAACACTCACTGTCACGTATCATATGTGGTGTAATCGCTCAATCAGTGTTTCAGCAGCGAAAAGACGTCAATATAACTGCTTGTAAACTAGCCTAAACAATGTCATGTAACTTTAGCATCACATGACCTCAAGCAGTCATTCAGTGTCCACAGAATTTTATTCCCTAGAGTAAATCAACTCTTTCACTAAATATATGACCTATATTAGCCGTTATATTCATTATATTCTACTTAACCTGTTAATGAGATCTTGATTATCTCCTGTATGTTTAAATAAACCTTTCATGAAAATGACACACACTGTGTATAAATGATTATATTTCAACGACGAATTGGAGAAAAAACTATTTTATTATTAGTTATTGCAAAAACTGCCTATGTGAAGTTTACATGTTTGCGTACTATGTTGTTTGAGTGTTGATTATTATACCTAAAAATAAATAGCAACTGAATTTATGCTAATAGTTTGGGCTCTGTTGTTAACCTTTAATATTAATGTGCAAGTAAGGGCTCCCTATATAGTTTACAGCAATATCTTCAATACACTTTTAGTTATAATTTAATTCATTTAAGGACAGATACTTTTTTTTTCAGTAAACCAATAAAAATAAATAAAAAGTCATTTTGTAAAACTGCTGTACCGAACCGTCAGTTTTGTGTACCATTACACCCCTATTCTACAGTTAACATATGGGCTATGGCAGTCTTTGCTTTGATACACTATTATGTTGAAGGCCTACAGAGAAAATAGTTTTATCTTTAAGCAGTTGCACTTGTTCTGAATGCACTTTCTTGTAGTAGTCCTACAGAGAAAAATTTAAAATGCACTAGACCTAAATGTACTTTGTTTTTATGAGAGAACATTTAATTTTAAAACCTTTCTGTAGGCCTGTACATTATTATTTAATGTACAAATGAGTGGGGTCAAGTTAAACATTTTAGTTTGAATTTTGTTTTATACTGTGCATTGTTGCAATGTGCTAAATAAATATTGGCATAATTTGTAATTGATTTATTCTTTGAAACTTTAATATTAATTTATACAATTACAATGCCTTGATTTTAGTAAAGTTAGTAAACAGTCATAGCCATAAATGCAATGGTACTAATAATTGGCATAATTTATTTCGGTGTTTCGGTTTTCGGTTTTCAGCCTTGGTTTCCTCTTTTTTCGGTTTCGGCCAAGAATTTTCATTTCGGTGCATCCCTAGCTCACACCATTCAGAACATCTTAGCAACGCCCTGGCAACAGCATATGCATGCTCAGACCATTCAGAATATCTTAGCAATGCCCTGGCAACAGCACATGCATGCTCAGAACATCTTAGCAAAGCCCTGGCAACAGTACATGAATGCTCAGACCATTCAGAACATCTTAGCAATGCCCTGGCAACAGCACATGCATGCTCAGACCATTCAGAATATCTTAGCAATGCCCTAGCAACAGCACATGCATGCTCAGAACATCTTAGCAACGCCCTGGCAACAGCACATGCATGCTCAGACCATTCAGAATATCTTAGCAATGCCCTAGCAACAGCACATGCATGCTCAGAACATCTTAGCAACGCCCTGGCAACAGCACATGCATGCTCAGACCATTCAGAATATCTTAGCAATGCCCTGGCAACAGCACATGCATGCTCAGAACATCTTAGCAACGCCCTGGCAACAGCACATGCATGCTCAGACCATTCAGAATATCTTAGCAACGCCCTGGCAACAGCACATGAATTCTTAGCAACGCTATGGCAACAGCACATGCTTGCTCAGACCATTCAGAACATCTTAGCAACGCCCTGGCAACAGCACATGCATGCTCAGACCATTCAGAACATCTTAGCAACACCCTGGCAACAGCACATGCATGCTCAGAACATCTTAGCAAACACCCTGGCAACAGAACATGCATGCTCAGACCATTCAGAATATCTTAGCAATGCCCTCGCAAAAGCACATGCATGCTCAGAACATCTTAGCAACGCCCTGGCAACAGAACATGCATGCTCAGACCATTCAGAACATCTTAGCAATGCCCTGGCAACAGCACATGCATGCTCAGAACATCTTAGCAACACCCTGGCAACAGCACATGCATGCTCAGAACATCTTAGCAACACCCTGGCAACAGAACATGCATGCTCAGACCATTCAGAATATCTTAGCAATGCCCTGGCAACAGCACATGCATGCTCAGAACATCTTAGCAACGCCCTGGCAACAGCACATGCATGCTCAGACCATTCAGAATATCTTAGCAATGCCCTGGCAACAGCACATGCACGCTCAGACCATTCAGAACATCTTTGCAAAGCCCTGGCAACAGCACATGCATGCTCAGAACATCTTGGCAACGCCCTAACAACAGCACATGCATGCTCAGACCATTCAGAACATCTTAGCAACGCCCTGGCAACAGCACATGCATGCTCAGAACATCTTAGCAACGCCCTAACAACAGCACATGCATGCTCAGACCATTCAGAACATCTTAGCAACGCCCTGACAACAACACATGCATATGCACCTAAATAGTAAATATGTAAAACTAATAAAAATGACAAATGCACTTAGCAAATTAACAAAAAAATGAACAAAAATGAACATGAAAGCTGCATTATGCTGATTTGAAGCTCATGAACGCAGGTGGTCAACATGAGCACTGTGTAAAACAGCAGCAGCTCTCGCAGCTCAATCTTCTTCTTCTTCATACAGTCCAGCGCTGAACACAATCGGATGATGTAAGTTTAATGCAATATCCTCAGCTCAAGTGAACAACACTACGTTTGGGACCAACTACAGCTTTCTATATGACAGACAAATGTGCACAAATAGCACAGACCCGCGCCACAGAGAGCTGTCATATTTGACGCTTTATTGTCAATGCACGTGTTTGCATACACTAAATATTGACCTCATCTGTTGAAAAACCCACACTAATGGAGCACTACTGTCATTTCTGCACAAATAAACAACGTCACTACGAGCTTCGTTGAGCCTCAGACGCCCGCAGACTTTCATTTCAATCATTATTTCCCATTAAGCTGAAGCCAATTACTGCAGAAATCATTGAACTGGTTTTAAAATGTGTCCTCTCCCTTCCTCCTGCTGTATGTTTTCTCAGCTCGTCTTCAGATATTTCAGCTGGTCTTGCTCTTTGTTTGCGAGAGACAGAAACTGTCTGATTGCATTAGCTACAGGTCGATGCTAACGACGGCTATTAATCGCACGCAGCGTCGCAAGAATGAGACGTGACATCACAGGGAAGAGGCGGGGCTATGCAAATTACACTGCCTTTGAGGGAATTTAATGCATCCTTGCTGAATAAAAGCATAACATTTTGAATGATATGACCATAGTATGTTACTACAATTTTTAATGTTTTGGAAAGAAGTCTCTTCTGCTCACCGAGGCTGTGTTTATTTGATCAAAAATACAGTAAAAACTGTGAAATATTTTTACATTTTTAAAATAATGGGTTTCTACTGTAATATATCATAAAAAATTATTAATATCCTGTGATCAAAGCTGAATTTATCATCATTACTCCAGTCTTCAGTGTCACATGATCCTTCACTAATCATTCTAATGAGGATTTGATGATCAAGAAACATTTATGATTATTATCAATGTTGAATTTTTTTTTTTTTGTGAAAAGCATAACATTATTGTAACATCATAACACCTTTTGTAACATTAAAAATTTATTTATTGCCACTTTTGATCAATTTAATGCATCCTTGCTGAATAAAAGTATAACATTTTGATTGATATGACCATAGTATGTTACTACAATTTTTAATGTTTTGGAAAGAAGTCTCTTCTGCTCACCGAGGCTGTGTTTATTTGATCAAAAATACAGTAAAAACTGTGAAAATTGTGAAATATTTTTACATTTGTAATATAACGGTTTTCTACTGTAATATATCATGAAATATAATTTATTCCTGTGATCAAAGCTGAATTTATCATCATTACTCCAGTCTTCAGTGTCACATGATCCATTACAAATCATTCTAATATGAGGATTTAATGATCAAGAAACATTTATGATTATTATCAATGTTGAAAATCTATTTTTTTTTTGTGAAAAACATGACATTATTGTAACATAATTAGACCTATGTAACATTATAAATGTATTTATTGTAAATTTTGATCAATTTAATGCATCCTTAATGTAGTAAAAATTGTGAAATATTTTGACATTTTTAAAAGAATAGTTTTCTACTGCAATATATCATAAAAAATTATTTATATCCTGTGATCAAAGCTGAATTTATCATCATTACTCCAGTCTTCAGTGTCACATGATACTTTACAAATCATTCTAATATGAGGATTTGATGCTCAGGAAACATTTATGATTATTATTGAATTTTTTCAACATTGTCTAACATCATAAGACCTTTTTTAACATAATTTAATGCATCCTTGCTGAATAAAAGTATAACTCTTTGAATGATATGACCATAGTATGATGTTACAATTACAATTAATTACTCATTACAATAAGAAAACACTCACAAAATAAAGGCTAATGTGCTCCACACATGTGCAAGAGCAGCATTTCCAGTGTGACCGAGCACATGATAAAGTACATATTTCGGGTAATACCTGTGGTTTTACAGACTGAATGAATCTCCTACAGCTGTAGATGTAGCAGGCAGGTGCAGCCGGAGATAAATATGTTTACGCTGGTACAAACACACGTGCTGCTATCTACCAACCGTCCCAAACGCACATGCAGCTTGAGACCTGAGGCTAATTATCTAAGGTCATCACTAAAACCTCTCTAGAGGATCTTAAAGTAGGTCCTAACCTGCTTTTACCAAACCCTCGGCGTGACGGCATTAGCCACGATAGCATCCAGTAAACAAAGAGCACATCATCGGCGAGGGTTAACCACGCTGGGTTTGGAGAATGTGCTGTGGCTTATTTTCTCTGCATGAAATGATATTTCACGGTAGTAATCCAAAGACTGGGAGATTAAATAATGAAGAGGCTGAACGTTTGCAATGGGCTTTTCTGAGGCCAGACTAACTCTTTTTAAAGTCACCATGAAATCAAAATTGACATTTCTTCTTTTATGGAATATTGCGGTGTTTATTAAAGGTGTCATGAACTGGCTTTTTATTATTTTTATATACTGTTGTCTGAGGGCAACTTATGACGTCCGGGTGGTTTTTACATTCAGAAATAGGGCTGTGCGATATTGAAGAAAAATGCGATATCCTTGTTAAATAATGCGATATTCGATATGCGATACGATATTGCTTTAAGTGTGTAAAATCTATTCCTTTCCCCAACTGATATCTTTCACTTAAAGCAGGGGTGTCCAAACATTTTTTAAAGGGGGCCGGATTCGATATTGTGGACATACCCGGGAGCCGGTCCCTTTTCTATTATATATATATATATATATATGTATATATATATATGACATGTTTTGTTTCTTTGAAACATGACAGATTTGACAAAAGCTTGAGCTGACAGAAGAGATAGGACACAGGAAATGTATAGATATTTAACAATATCTGTAAAACTTTCATCAACCAAAAAGTTTTAATGGGTAAAATGTTAACATTATTAGGGAGTTAGAACTCTATTCTTATTTAAATTTAATAAGTGCTCTATTTAGATCACCACAGGTAAAACCACACTACAAAACATGCTTTTCTCACTTGGTATTTCTGTCTTTTTTCTAGTCCAAATATCTAAAAATTCTTAAATCAAGATGCTTTTACTAAGGAAAATTGAATGAATTGAGTTTTTGCTTGAAACAAACTAAATTATCTGCCAATGGATTAGAAAAATAATCTTCCAAAATCTTCCTTAAAGATTCCAAACAGAAACATTATTTTTCTTACCCCATTGGCAGATACATTTGCTTGTTTTAAACAAAAACTCACTTCAATTTAATTAAATTTTCCAGAAAACAAGAAAAAATATCTAATGTCATTTAACTTCTCGTAACATCTTGATTTAAGAATTTTTAGATATATTTAGACTAGAAACAAGACAAAAATACTAAATGACAGCATTTTTTGCAGTGCACAAGGCAAAAAGTAATTCATACATACATATATATATATATATATTTCTATATCTAGAATGGTATTTAGTCTATAGACGTACAAATGCACAAAACTGCAAGTTTATGACAAAAAATAGTCTGCAATTTGGCCTTTATTACTCATTTAATACATGTCTACATTACAAATTAAATCAAATGAGATATTAACCTACATTTCTGACAAATTACCGTGGTTACAGGTGTTACCACAGTAAATCCATGATAAATTCGAAATGCGAATTGTTGTTTGAAAAGTATTTTGAATCGGCTCAGCTGATTTGCACGTTAGTGTTGTTGATTAAGTCAGCGCTGTTTAACTGGATTTAAATTAAATCAAATCACAGAGAGATTCGCAGCTCGTACCGGAGACCTCTGCGGCGAACTCGAACACTTCTTCGAACACTTCTTCTCACGGGCTTCGGAAGGCTGTTTAGTGGGCGCGTGATCTAGACTCTCAGCAGGTAAACACATTTGTTCAGAGTCAGAGCTCGCGAGTTGCGCAGAGCACAAGCAGCGTTGTTTCGTTCCGCTTTGAGCGCTGTTTCCCTGGCCTAAAGTCTAGTACTGCCACCTTGTGGTGACATCGTGAAACTGCATGATTTGTAAATGATCCGTGGCGAGCCACATATAATAAATTTTAATAGACGCGCTGCGGGCCGTTTGAAATTCATCCCCGGGCCGGACTTTGGACACCCCTGACTTAAAGCATAACCGACTGTGTTTACATGAATACTCATCAAGACATCACTGTGTGTGTATTTGAGAGTTCGAGTGTGAAACAAGACACGAAAAAAGAACGGCTTGTGCGCACGTTTCGGTGTGTGTGTCAGACAGCAGACAGCGCGAGACTGCAAGGAGGTGTTTTTCGCAAGTTATTGCGTTTAATAACTCTTTTTAACGTCAAGAAAGTCACATAAGTAACAGTCGTGTGCCCAGTCTATTCTCTGCTATATGCGGCAACCTAAAATGTACACTTTTCACAATGTTGAAGTAGCCTATTAAAATCATTCAGCTATTGCGTGCCCTTGCGATATGCATATTGCGATATGTACATTTGCAATATTTCGATTATTTCGATATATTGCGCAGCCCTTTTCAGAAACATCATAATGAATCAGTAATAGGCTATTTTCTGCCTTGGTTTTGAGGCTCTCTGAAGAAACGCTTGGTTTTCGTGCCGCACTGAAGAGTTGGAAGTAAACGTCCACGGCTATTGGATAAGATTTGCATATTTAATGAGCTTCAGCTCCTCTCAGTACATGTGGGGATTGTTCTGGGGAGACGCTCACAGGACTCGCGAAATGTCTTTATCAATCAAACACAAAGATTCATCTCTCATCCACCCGCGATTGATTGGAATGTAATTTTTGTATTACTTGGCCCGCCCGATCAGTGAATAACCACGAACCGCACACACACACACGAACGCGTGTGCAAGAAAGGAATGTTATTTCACTATTTAAGGTAGCCCGTCTGAAAAGCACATAGCCCCGGGACATTGGGCTTTGCGGGCACTGGCATTACAAGTCCGAGTCTGATCCCGAATGAACCAATAACAGCTTCTCCAGCCTGTGACCGCGTGCTAAGGTTTGTAATCAATAGATATCAAACGATCTGTAACAATGCAATACTAACACACATAAAAACATGTTTTACTCACATCAGTGTGTTGCAGTGTTCCTGTCGGATCCAGAAGCACAGCATTGTGTTTTAATCTCAATATGTCTGCAAATCCAGTCTCCACCTGTGTCTTGTTTACAAACGAATCCGCAGTGAAATTAAGTGGACAAACGCGCAATGTCTTACACATGTGAGCTGGAATCGTCATGTTTATTGCTCGGCCTGTTTAGCTCCACGAGTCGGTGGGCGGGGCTTGAGGCAGTGCTTCTGCATTCTTTGACGTCAATGGTCGACATATTCTGAGATCTCTCGTTTTCTGGGGCTGGTGTCTATAAAAGCTTTTCTTTGACTAACAAGGACATTTTCAGCTCTGAAACTTACAGGATATTCTTATATCACAATGAACTTTTATATATCAAAGGCTCAAAGGAAAGTTGAGTCCATGGGCGGGGCTTGAGACGGTGCTTCTGCATTCTTTGACATCAGTGGTCGACATATTCTGAGAAACTCACTGTTTTTGTGAGTGTCCCTTTAAATGCAAATGAGCTGCTGCTCCCGCCCCCTTTCGGGAAGAGGGCGGAGCCTCAAGAGCTAATACCGGCAACAACAAAACAGGACAATCTCACGCACTGAATATGTCAGAAACTGTTCAAAACCGGAGTCGGACAATGATGGAGAGACTCCAGAAGAAGAGACGACATGTAGAACGAGACAGGACGCTTCTGAAGGTATAGTTGATGAGTTTATGAGTTTATGAGTTAACCATCTTCAGTTATTGATTAGCATATTCTGTCATGATAACCTGGAACTGTCATGTTTATTGCTCGACCCGTTTAGCTCCACGAGTCGGTGGGCGGGGCTTGAGGCAGTGCTTCTGCATTCTTTGACATCAGTGGTCGACATATTCTGAGAAACTCACTGTTTTTGTGAGTGTCCCTTTAAATGCAAATGAGCTGCTGCTCCCGCCCCCTTTCGGGAAGAGGGTGGAGCCTCAAGAGCTAATACCGGCAACAACAAAACAGGACAATCTCACGCACTGAATATGTCAGAAACTGTTCAAAACCGGAGTCGGACAATGATGGAGAGACTCCAGAAGAAGAGACGACATGTAGAACGAGACAGGACGCTTCATGATGAGTTTATGAGTTAACGATCTGATTAGCATATATTCTCTCATGATAATCTGTAAAGCGCTGGTGTGGGGTAAGAGATGAAGTATCTGCTGATGAAGAGAGAGCAGGGATTGTTTAGTGTAATTACGGTTATAACTGATGATGTCATCTCGCTTTATGACACGCGATTGCGTTTGTGTTCGTAAAGTATCAATAAATGTGCTCGACTACAACAACTTTTCCTCTTCTTCACGTGTTCCCGGGGGCGGGGTTATGTAAATTTCAGGGTTGTGATGTCACTAACCCGTGAAGAAGCTCGCTGTAAAAGAAATTGCTTTGAAATCTGAGCGTCATAACTTTGCAGATGTTGTTTGTGCTCATTAAGTGACACTACACACTCACTAAAGTTAAACAAATGAATAATCAAACACCGCTTTAAGAGCTCATTCGCTCATTTTGAACAGCATGAACATTGTGCTAAGCATCAGAACAGTGAGCAAATGATTCCCTTAACCCTCCAAAACTAGCTATGAGGTTTAAAAGTTTTAAAAGCCCGGCCGACTGCCTTAAATTCCATCAAAGCAAACCCTTTAGAGAGTTCACCAGAACAAAACTCTCAGACTCCTCATAAATCGGAGCTTTTAAACATTAGCGCAGATATTTGTGGGAGTTAAGCATATTCTCTCAGTGGAGATTACAGCCGATTCCCAGCAGCCGCACGTCTGAGCCGATGAGCTGTGAGACAGCCGTAATGAGTGTTTCCAATCATATGTTGTTGTTTTTTTCTTCAAAAGGGGCTGATGAGCATGAGCTGCTCTTGTCTGACTCTCATTTGAATATGAACAGGGCTGAAAAAGTGATTAGGCTGTGATGACTATTGCCGTGATTATTCTTTTACTCTGATTGCTCTCT
The DNA here is from genome assembly GCA_033150135.1 of Gobio occitaniae. Lineage (NCBI taxonomy): Eukaryota > Metazoa > Chordata > Actinopteri > Cypriniformes > Gobionidae > Gobio > Gobio occitaniae. The sequence continues at coordinate 52,417 of JARQWZ010003547.1, forward strand.
TGAACGTCCCGACCTCTTCAAAACCCACGCATCCCATAACCCAAACCATGTTCAGTGTGCAGGAGTGCTAAAACAATGCAGTGCATGCAAATATTGCAAATAATCAACACTATTACCAAACGCAATTCATTCTTAGTTAACATGCTCTGAGAAAATGGGTTAAAAAAAATAAGAAGAAGAATATGAATTCATATTTGTTATATATTTACAAATTAATATAGCTTATACTTTTATATTTTAATATATTTAAATTATATATATATATATATTAGGGCTGTCAAAAGATTAATCGCGATTAATCGCATCCAAAATAAAAGTTTGTGTTTACATAATGTGTGTGTACTCTGTTAATTATTATTTATATATAAATACACACACAAGCATGTATATATTTAAGAAGAAAAAAATATTTTTATATATAAAACATTTATATTTATATATATTATAGATTATATAAATGTATATACAGTATATACATGCAAATATTTCTTAAATATAAACATGAAAGTGTGTGTATATATATATATAAATAATAATTAACAGAGTACACACACAAATATTATGTAAACACAAACTTTTATTTTGGATGCGATTAATCGCGATTAATCTTTTGACAGCCCTAATATTAATGTGATAAATTAGTCGATAGATTAATCAATATAAAAATAGTCGTTAGTGGCAGCCCTAATTTTTACATAGTATTTTTAAGAAATGCTCAATGATGAAATGCATGAATAGAAAAACTGTTTGCAGGTGCATTTGAAATGCTTTAACTCATCATCTTGTAATGAATGTCATTTCAGTTCTACTTTCTGAGTATGAATTATCATCATATGCAGTAAAAGACAACAAGCACTTTAAAGGATTTGCCAAAAAAATCTCCTCCTGTATGATCGTCTCTTCAGTCCTTAGAACCACACATGAGCTTCTTCTGAACTCCTTCCCACAAACTGATCATAGATATTAAGTGCAAACAATAACCATAATACCATAAGTACTCAATACTCATTTTTCTTCAAGCATAATACAGAGCTAAGAGATGGTTATCGAGATTTATAATGGGAGATATTCATGTGCCTCAGGGAGCCGCTTTCAAACAGTGGTAATGAAATCACGTTGGAATGAGTGCTCCCGTTTACTTTCACTTTCAATTTCGCAATCGTGCGTACTCTGCGTACTCGCATTTTAAAATAAAAAGTCTGACGCTTCTTCTTTGCAATGAATCCTCCGCCAAGGTCCAGACCCCTAACATGTAACACACACTCAATGCGAGCGCTTCACGAACACATAACACACACTCGTAACACGCTCAATGTCTTCTCGTCACGTGATCAGTCAACTCGAACAGCTTGAATTAAATTGTTTTTATTTCTATAAAAATGGCATATTCTATCCTAACTTCACCCTCACGCCCAGTCATGACCAGGTCATGACAATATGACACGAGACAGCTTTTCACCTCCACAAGAAATCTCGTCACAGTTTTGACAATATTCAGCCAACCTTATTCCTTTAGGAGAAAAAATATTTCTACTAGTGACTTTTCCGACACGTCATTTATTGCACGAGAGCATAAGACGGTGGCATGTTTACGGCAAGTAAAGCATTAACCAATGAGAATTGATGAATCCCCGGCTATGTATAGCGAATGAAGAGAAGATGAGATGTGGATGAATGGAGCTACTCTATAAGCAGCAATGAGAAGTGGATTAATGAGGTTGTTTGGGGCTTGTGGCTGTTTTGCATGCTCTTTTGCTGAATCATCATGTGGCTCGTGAGTTGGGAACTCAGGAGGAATTACGGTGTGTGTGTGAGTGTGTGAGTGAGTGAGTGGCTGAGGTGCGGGAGAGTACTGATGATGACACAATTAAATCAGCTCCGCCCCCTCATTGAATATTCTATGAGGCCTGAGATCAATCCCTGACATGTTGTGCTCATTAACAACCTGCCAAACATAAAGTCTGTACAACTGTCGTTCATTAGGGCTGGGTACACTCGAAAAAATGCGGGGGTAAAAATAACCCAAGTTGGGTTGAAAATGGACTAACCCAGTGGTTTAAATGTTTGCATAAAACAACCCAATTGCTGGGTTAAAACAACCCAATCGCTAGGTTGAAACAACCCAATTGCTGGGTTAGTCCATTTTCAACCCAACTTGGGTTATTTTTAACCCAGCATTTTTTAGAGTGTACCGACCACATTTAAACCAGTACCTGAAATTCGGAGCCGGTACCTTTTTTCGGTACTTTAGGCATGTTTACCTTAGTTTAGTTTAATCAAAAATTCAATTAACTTCTAATTAATTGAAATCATGAAACTACAATTTGATAAAAGTTTAACAACAATTACATGTTTAGTGCCCTTTGAAATATGTTTTATTTTTTTACCAAATGTATTAATTACACTTTAATATTCAAAAAGCATGTCTACATAATTGAATTCATAAAAACAAAAACAAAATTAAATGTTTTTTCCCCCCCACAAATTTTGTGTTGTGTATTTTCTGGTAATCAAATTAAGACATAAAACATTAATTTAATTGATCTTTTAATCATATGAAATTAAACTGCACAACTGAGCTTTTTTACTGTTCAAATTAAAACACGGAAGAGAATGTGTGATTATTCCTTAAAAAATAAAATTAGTTAGTATTATTATAACATTGAGACGCATCTAAATTCTACTGTACAATAGTATATTTGTCAAGTTAAACCGGACTTTTATTTTGAAGGGGTTTCAAAACAAAAATGCGTTCTGTGTGATCCAGCCCTAAGGAAAGTAGAGGCAACAACAAGTATTTCATTCAAAATAGGAAAAAAGTTTTAAATTGCTCAGTTGTGCAGCACTTTGTTTGACAAAAAAGTTTGTTTAATTAAGTTAAAAGATAAATTAATGTTCTTCATTTGATTACCAGAAAATACACAACACAGAATGCTTTTCATAGAAAAAAAAATGTTTTTATGAATTCAATTAATTAAGTACCTAGTAGCGTACTATTTACTGGTAAACATTACAGTAAACAAACATCACAGACGATGGCAGCTCTGGCATAATGTCAAATATACATGACTTAAGCTGGGCATACACTGTGCAATTTTCGTCCGATTTTGAGCCGATGATTCGACTCACTGATTCATAACGCTTCGAAGCTTCATGATGCCGTGTTTTGAAATCGTCATCACTATGTAAGTCGTTATTTAGGGTTTTTTTGAGCACAAAAACTATTCTCATCACTCCATAAAGTTATTGTAGAACCACTGTAGTGAGATGGACTTTGTAAAGACGTCTTTAGTGCCTTTGATGGGTCTTGAGAGTGTAAAGTGCATTGAGCCAATGGAGGCCTTTCAGAGCCATCAGATTTACACTAAAATATCTTCATTTGTGTCTGAAGATGAACGGAGGTCTGACGGGTGTCGAACGACATGAGGGTAAGTCATTAATGACAGAATTTTCATTTTTGGGTGAACTAACCCTTTAATTATATGATGTATTTGTAATACAATTAAAATATATATATTATTTAATATTAAATGTTTAATAATAAAAAATACATACAAGCACACACACACAGTATAGATACATTATATTTAAACCAACTAGTGTCACTCTTTGTGGGATGTATTATTTCCACAGCACAATGATAAAGATAAAGCGCATCACAGCATCCTCTTTTCATTCATCCACTTCAATGCAGAACGTCAAGTTATCAGAGCTCATTGTGAAGTGGAGCTCAATGAACTTCAACACACCATAAAGCCCGTTTCCAAGACGCACAGATCCCGTACAAACGGAAAAAGTGTTTCGACCTCCCGTGGAATCCGACGTGCGTTTTTATTGCCACAAAGTACTCGTGGAAGTGTCCGTAATCCCCTAATCCCAACACAACGGCCTGCCTCTGTTTGGCAATCATTGTTGTTTGCCGAGCGTCTTGTGTTGATTTGATCCTCGCGGATCGTGGGGCGGATTTGAGGCTTTAGATAATGAAAAGGATGCTAATAGCAGCTAATCTGATCAGCTGGGAATAAACGGAAAACACCACGGCAAGGTCTTGGGCAGAGATTATTACTATTGTCAAGTCTTTCATACTCAAATTCAAGCCTTTATCTTGTTCAGTTGGCCAGAGACAGTGTGTGTGTGTGTATGTGTGTGTGTTTGGCTGCTGTCTAAAGTGAAAAACACTAATCTGACGACTTGGGAAAGGAGCTTGAATCCCAACCCCAACACCCTCCGGGGTCAATCCTCGGGATAAAGGGACCAATGGAAGCTGATAAGCAGAGAAGAGACAGAACATAGAAAATATCCCACAAACTGACCCCGAAAAGGTGAGGAAAACAAAGGAAAGCGCTCAAAGCGTGATGGTGAGGCTGTGGTGAATATCAAGGGACGGCTGTTATTTTGGGACTGTGTTGGCCCTGGAGGGAACAGCTTGTTCATAGTGGAGTTTATGTAGCATGACTGCTCTAAATGAAGCCGCCTAGCGCTGCGGGTCGGCCAATTAATCTGTGGATTGTGCCCCTTCCGGCTAGAGAGCTCCGTTCCCAGTGGCTACACCTGAGTTTTATGGGTTTAGGAAAAGCCGTGTTGAAGGATTTGCTTTGCTTACTAACTCTACCCCGAGGCCACGCGACCTGTGCGGTCACGTCATCATTCTTGTTATTGTCTCGGAGGAGAATGCCATATTCAATCCGGCTCCGGTAACTCTTTGCTTTTAACCGATGCTAATAGGACGATCACCTTGTCTTTGGCCTTGACCACTTATGCACAGTGTTGGGGTAACGCATTACAAGTAACTTGAGTAGCGTAATAATAGTACTTTTTCCAAGTAACGCATTACTTTTCAAATTTACAACAAAATATCTGAGTTACTTTTTCACATTAATTTGACTGACAGCTCTCCTGCCCCCATGTGGAGAATAATAAGTGCAGAGGCGTGTGTGTGTGAACATGAGGGTTATTGTAGTTCTAGACTAAATGTGAGCATTTATTTATCTCACTTGCACAATAAAGATTCTGTACTCCTCAAAATCAGTCAAATGCAAAATCAGAATACTATGCAAACCTCCAATAATTAAATGTTAAATAAAACAACTATTTTTATGCATAATCTACCTTTATATTTAATTTACCAATGTCTTGCTGCTGACCTTTCATGATGAAAATTACTAGATTTTCTTTTTTTATTGGTAAACTTTTTTCTCCTGCATCCTATTCTCCCATTATCCAGAGCTGCGCCCTCTAGTGTTCACGCGTCAATTTGCATTTCAATTTTGGTGTGAAGAGGTCTTTACATTTGCACAAAAATATAACTTTTTTTGTTATAAAAAACCAAAAACAAGCCCAGCCCAGGTGAGAAAAAGTAACGCAAAAGTAACGTAATGCATTACTTTTCTTAAAAAGTAACTAAGTAACTCAATTAGTTACTTTTTAAGGGAGTAACGCAATATTGTAATGCATTACTTTTTGAGATGGGACGCCAACACTGATAGGGACGCAGACCTGAAACCTCTCCCAATGACACCTGAATGTGAAACCAGACGTAAAAACGCATCATTTGCAACGTGTGTGAACTGTACAGTGTATTTTGGAGCACGTTTGCGAATAAACAATCCCGGCGGATCAGTTTTTTTAGACGTAAGATCATAAAAAGTCTTCAATACCTTAAATGCTATAGCAAGCGTCTTAAAGGATTAGTTCACTTTTAAATAAACGTTTGCTGATAATTTACTCACCCCCATGTCATCTAAGATGTCAATGTCTTTCTTTCTGCAGTCGAAAAGAAATTACTTTTTTTGATGAAAACATTTCAGGGTTTTTTCTCCATATAATGGACTTCAATGGGCTCCAAACGGTTCAAGGTCCAAATGACAGTTTCAGTGCAGCTTCAAAGAGCTTTAAACAACACCAGATGATGAATAAGGGTCTGATCTAGACAAACCATCAGTTTCTGTGAGAAACCCAGCAGTATTTATGCTATTATTTTACCTCTTATAAGACGAACGTGATCATCTCTGAGCTCCACCATAACTTCCGCTAAGTGAGGTCAAAATACGAGCGCGGTCATTGGTCACTGTGGTGAGATAGACATTGTAAAGACGTTTTTAGTGCCTTTTATGGGTCTTGTGAGTGTAAATGTACTGAATGCCAATGGAGGCCTATCTGAAGCCTTTCTCAGCATCAGCTTTCAACAAAAATATCTTCATTTGTGTCTGAAGATGAACGGAGGTCTGACGGGTGTCGAACGACATGAGGGTGAGGAATTAATGACAGCATTTTCATTTTTGGGTGAACTAACCCTTTAATGACGTTTTATCAGGCTACTTGTCCGTCGGGCAAGTCAAATTCTCTTTCACTTGCCCCTTCAAAAAAATGTAAAAATATTGAAGTCGACTAATTAACAGCATCGACGCAGTCGATTCTATCGACCAATCGCGACAGGCCTAAATAATATAAAAAGTTTCTTTCTCATGTCTAGTTTTCCGCCCAGACGCTTCCTCCGCTGTGAGGACCTGAAGACCAGGCCATCTCCCCACAGTCCTTATTACACATCACTGCAACATCAAAGCAGCGAACACACTGTATCCGCAGTCCTCCGGGGACCGAAATCCTGCAACGCTCGTCCGTCTTCTCTTTCATTATGTGCTCCGTGGCTCTCTCCGCCGCTGTGGTGGCTGCTTGCATCACTTAGAGAGGGCGCAGAGAGCCATGCTCGCCTTTGAAACTATAAATGTCTGGATTAGGATAGGAGCGATACGTCCGCGGACGCGCCAGCAGAGACTCGTCTGGATGCAGGGGACCCGGTGCGGTTAAGAGGCGGGTCAGCTGTGGGACTGGAGCTGGAGTATTTGCCCACATCTTACACCGCATTATAAAGCAATACGGCAAAAAGATGCAATGACATCCAGCACTCAGGGTTTGACGCTTACTAGCTATTTATTTATATATATATATATATATATATATATATATATATATATATATATATATATATATATATATATATATATATATATATATATATACATTAGGGCTGTCAAAAGATTAATCGCGATTAATCTCATACAAAATAAAAGTTTGTGTTTACATAATATATGTGTGTGTACTGTGTATAATTATTATTTATAAATAAAAACACACACAAGCATGTATATATTTAAGAAAAATGTATTATATTTATAGTTAAAATATTTATATTTATATTAGGACTGTCAAAAGATTAATCGCGATTAATCGCATCCAAAATAAAAGTTTGTGTTTACATAATATATGTGTGTGTACTGTGTATAATTATTATTTATATATAAAAACACACACAAGCATGTATATATTTAAGAAAAAATTTATTATATTTATATATAAAATATTTATATTTATATTAGGGCTGTCAAAAGATTAATCGCGATTAATCGCATCCAAAATAAAAGTTTGTGTTTACATAATATATGTGTGTGTACTCTGTTGATTATTATTTATATATAAATACACACACAAGCATGTATATATTTAAGAAAAAAATATAATTTTTTATATATAAAACATTTATATTTATATATATTATAGATTATATAAATGTATATACAGTATAAACATGCAAATATTTCTTAAATATATACATGAATGTGTTTGTATTTATATATACATAATAATTATACAGAGTACACACAAATATATTATGTAAACACAAACTTTTATTTTGGATGGGATTAATCGCGATTAATCTTTTGACAGCCCTAATATATATATATATATATAACTGTAACAGATTTTGCCATACTAGTGTTATTTTACGTAGTATCACTACATACTATATAGTTTTTGTTAGTATTTTGAATTCTGCTTTCATTTTAAATTTTGTTAAAAGTTTTAGTAATTCTGTTGTTTTGTCTTTTTTAAATGTCTGTATCTTTTATTCATTTTTATTTTAGTTTTAGTTTGGTACAACAGGTTAATTTCAACTAAATTAAAGGGGCACTTCAGCACTGGGAAGATGAATGTGTGTTTAAACTGGGTCATTTATGTAGTGGAAATGTGAAATTATTTTAGAATTTGGTGCTTTCTAGACTGAGAAAAGACAGAAAATGTATTTTTGTCTCATGTGGATGAAAGACAACAACTCCCAGAATGCACTTGCTTCGCTGCCCTACAAGGCCACTCCCAAAGCCACGGCTACTGGTTATCACTTGCCCACCGAAGCACGTTTTTGATCTTCATAATAATACAATCATTGCGTTCAGTTAGAGAATAAACACTACAATTAAAAACTGAACGTGTCTTTTCAATAAAGTGTGAGTGAGCCGAACGAAAGTCACGGCACAGACGCAGCAGGAGTCAGATTTCATTCATCACGAGAAGAGCTGAGGCGTGTCCAGTCTGAGGCGTTATCAGATCGCATATGGAAGCTAAACTTTCACAGGAATTCATTGAAAAGTTGAAACTTTGCTCTGCACCGCTCCGTTATGAATGCCCGAGCCGAGCACATTTACATTCTGTGAGTGAGATCCTCCTCTGTGGGCGGGTTTAAAACATTCGGAACAGCTCCTGTAGTCTCTAGCCTCTGGACAAAAATCCTCCGATGACGCAAAATTACAATATTTGCGTCATCGGAGGATTTTTTCCAGAAATAAAATGCATAATTATCTCGTCTCAGGGGAATATATGAGGGGGGAAAGTACCATAATTCATATATACACTCTAAAAAATGCTGGATTAAAAATAACCCAAGTTGGGTTGAAAATGGACTAACCCAGCAATTGGGTTGTTTTAACCCAGCGATTGGGTTAAATGTTTGCTTAAAACAACCCAATTGCTGGGTTAGTCCATTTTTAACCCAACTTGGGTTATTTTTAACTCAGCATTTTTAGAGTGTACTACCGGGTTTCTACTGATACAACGCTTAATGCTAAATCGCTGAAGAAACCCTTTAAAATAAGAAAATTGTGTAATTTATTTATTTCAAGTAAAGAGATTTCCTTTATGGTTTGCGTTTTTGTTAACTATAATAGCACTGATACTAGTAAAATATATATATATTTAATAATACACATCAAATAATGTTCTAAGTCTTTCTTTATGACGGGCGTCCCAGACAGAAGATGCAAGAGTTTACTTTAAATTAAATGTAAATTAAATTACATAGAGTTTGTGTAACCAAATAATAACCGGGATGGAAATCGGACACACAGCGTTACTTTTATTTAATAATGAAGCCCGGGAATCTTATTTTGAAAAGTCTGTGCTTTATTATTGCAGGAGAGATAAAATATGCGTTCTTACAACCGTACACAACATATTACAGTATACAGTAAACACTCATGATTGATCAGCATTCGTTTCGTTTGGCATAAATGTGTTTGAGACGTGAAGCGCTCAGATTTATTAAGTAATAAAGTAATTTACCATAAAGGGGATTTATATATAGAATAAAGGGGCAGGGCCTGTTTGAGTGTTGAATCTGGCGGTTATGGTAAGGGGAAGGACATTTCCCAAAGACGCTAGAAGTGATTGACCAATCACAACACACTGCTCCAGCCGACCAATCAGAGCACAGTGTGCTTTCCAGAAGGAGGGGCTTCATAGAGACAGGAACTAAACAGACTGGGACAATGGAAAATATGTGGAAAAATGCGTTTTTGAGGAAAACTTTTCAGTTTTTAGTACGTCATCGTTACATTGTTACCCTAAGAGTGTAGCACTCTAAGAGCCGCTCTCGACTGACTGGAGGATCATGGGAAATGTAGTACATTAATCAATGGGGTTTATGCCAAGACAGTTTACCGATGTGCTTCACAGACAATGGATAGAGGCGGTGTGTGTGTGTGTGTGTGTGTGTGTGTGTGTGTGAGAGAGAGATGCTGCGGCTGTGATAAATGAAGCCATCGACTGCCCGCCAACATAAGCGGGCCGTTTCCCCGCGGTATCGCAAACAGCGCTCCCTCATTCCACCGCGTCTGATAACAAACACCATTACCTCTGTTTAGCAAACACTACTTCACTGGAGAATGTGTGCAAATGCCTCAGCGCTTACGCTAACACGTCAATGCTTAGCCGCGTCAATCATTAGCCGCAACCGTTCAGTAACACAGTAAACACGTGCGTCTTGATAAAGGAAGCATCATTACTCCTTCCTAGATAAACATCATTAACTTAGTTTGCGGAAACACGCCACATATGCTTGCATGAAACTCCATTACCACTGAAGTCAATGAATGTTTTGTCATAATTTGCAAAGGACAATTACTTGTGAATGTCAAAGGCAAAACAAAAGAAAGGTGATTTGAAGGATACATATAAAGTACTCAAAATGGCTACATTTTAAGGGGATACTAGAAAATAAATGGATGCATTTATGGAGGTGGGATTTGAATCCTCAATGCAAACTTGCTTAAACAATATTATTAAATGATACAATTATGTATGAGGATAATGGAATGGAATGCAATAAAAAGAGAAAGAAAAGAAAATTCTCGTCTGCAACACTGAGAGTAGCCAGAGAGCAAATGGAGACTTAAGATAAAAGATTATTTCTCTTAAGAAATGTCCATTTTGTGAAAAAAAGATTTAGCGCATCAAAATGTCTACAGATATCGCTGGAAATGCCAATTACTAGGAGTGTAACGGTACACAAAACTGATGGTTCGGTACGTACCTCGGTTTTTAAGTCACGGTTCACGGTACAAAAATTGCTTTTTATTTATTTTTATTAAACAGTGGTTCACTGGGAAAAAAAAGGGTCTGTCCTTTAATTAATTAAATTATAACTAAACGATAATTGAAGATATTGCTGTAAACTATACAGGGAGCCCTTACTTCCACATTAATATTAAAGGTTAACAACAGAGCCCAAACTATTAGCATAAATTCAGCTGCCATTTATTTTTAGGTATAATAATCAACACTCAAATAACACATTATGTGCAAACATGTCAACTTCACATGACATTTCAGATTTTGCAATAACTTCTAATTCTAATTACAAAATAGTTTTTTCTCCAATTCGTTGTTGAAATATAATCATTTATACACAGTGTCTGTCATTTTCATGACAGGTTTATTTAAACATACATTAAATAATCAAGACATCACTAACAGGTTAAGTAGAATATAATGAATATAACGGCTAATATAGAGCATATATTTAGTGAAAGAGTTGATTTATCTAGTGAATAAAATATTGTGGACACTGAATGACTGCCTGAGGTCATGTGATGCTATGGCATTGTTTAGTTTACAGCTGTTATATTGACGTCTTTCCGCCGTTGAAACACTGATTGAGCGATTACACCACATATGAGACGTGACAGTAAGCTGTAATGTATCCTCAACATACCTTCAGATGTTCATTCATGTTTATTCTTTATATATACTTATTATGTTCATGTGTGAACTCGGTTTGAAGTGTGTTCCGCGCTTAAAACAAGCCGACTGTTAACTATTAAAGATTGCACAGTGTACCGTTACACCCCTACCAATTATCGATAATTTTTTGCAAATGTTTAACTTTAGCGTATGTCGATACTTCAAATGTCACGAAAACTAGTTTGGAAACGCTTTTTGACGAGAAAAATGTCTTTAACACAAATAAATGGTGTCACGTGACAGAATTAGCCTATACAGCGTCCGCAGTAAAGCAGTTTCTCTGTAAATTACGTGTGGAAACGACTCGAGGGAAGATTTTTTTAGCGATACAAAAAAACGTATACAGGGGGGGGGGGGCGTCATTACGCACACCATTTTATCGGAAAAAGGCCAGTTGGATGCAAACAGGCTGGAGACAGCAATCTTTTTTTAACGCATATTCACTTTGTCGATAAGAAAACAGCGTAAAAAGTGAATGGAAACTTGGGTAATGTCTGCGATCAAAAGTCAGAGTTCTCCATATGAACTCAAACATTTCTCATCCTAATCTTTAGACTGTAAACCCTAACTCTCACAATAATCAATTGGTTTGAGTAGAGGCGACGGAAATTAAACAGATTACTTCAATCAAATGAACTTTTATGAGTGTTTAGAACTTTTTCTTTTGAGTTCTCACAACATTTTAAGTCATCTGAATTGCTTCATTGTTTTGAGTTTTATGAAATTGTTTCTTTTCATTTAGACTAACTTAAATTTACCAGAAACTGAACTGGGATTTCTATTTCCCAGCATGCTTTGCCATGACACTCAAAAGGGACAGTTAATGCCAAAATGGCATTACAATCTGAGAAATTTGAAAAGTCAGCAGTAGTTTGCGTCCCTGGAATTTGATATCGTGCATCCCTAATCAGAAACAACTGCTCATATATGTGTGTCGCGTCTTTGTTTGGATCGTGAATAAAATGCAGTGGTTGCGTCTAATTTCAAATGGCTACAGATGTTTTTATGTATTTTTTAAGGCCAGTTTGGCCTGTTATAGAGCAAATAAACAACAAATAAATGTGCTTAAACAACGAGAAAAGGTATCGGAATTGGCCAATTTGCCTGTAAAAATAAATAAATAAATCTAAATCACTACCATTTTCATTTTCTTTACAAAATGTGTTGAAAATCTTTTAATATATATTAAACTTAAATTTACCAAAAGGGACAGTAAATGCCAAAATTAAGTGTTATATTATGTGTTTTTTTTTTTTTGAGTGTGTGCAAGATTAACGTTAAGTGGGAGATTTATATTTTTTTATTTACCTCTAGTTAGCTCATGCAGTATATATAACTTTCTCATGCACTTAAACTTCACAAATACATTATAGATTTAATTATGCATATAAATAATATTAAAATAACAAATTTCTGATCTACACCTCTAGTTATGTTTGGATTTTTTTGTAGGGTGTCGAGTGGAGCGTGAGCTTAGTTTGAGAACACGTATATGTTAAATGTATTATATCGCTGTCCTCATTCGGCAAGTGCTATGCTTATGCTTATTATGCTAATGATGTGCCTCGGCCTGAAACTAGAAAAAACACACTTGCGCCGGGTGTGTGATAGGGCCCTTAACCTTTACATTTCTTAACTTTCGCAACTGATTTCCTCAATTTCATTGAGTTTCGCCAACTTATTCAGGTTTACGGTGTGGTTAAAAAGCTCTATGGCATCCAAAAACACAACATATGCTGGTCTTTTCTTTTTTGATCTATGAAAGAGCAACTTCTGAGCACTGACATTTCCTTCGGGAAGACTGATAGACAGAGAAAGACAGACAGATGGAGAGAGATCGAGACAGATCCACATCCTCAAGGAACGAGCATGATTGAACATATTGGGCGGCATTAGTTAGTCCATAAGCACTGAGAGATTGCGTTTGAAGCTTCGCCTCCGTTGAGCGCCTCGTGAGATTGAGTCTTGTTTTGACGCGACGCCTCTGTCTTATGTGTCCCTTCATCCTCATGAAAGGCCACTCTACACAGAACAACAACACATCCAAGCTCTTTACAGCAGCTAAAGAGGAGCAATCAAGTGAAGTTGCAATTCCTGAAGGCGTCTCTGTTCAGTTCAGGGTAAAAAAGGGAAACGTGTGCGAGCGCACAAACCTTAACCATCATCAAGGCAGAACTTCCTGTTGAAATCAAACAGGAACACAAGAAATAATATCGGATTACCGGACATTCTCATTAATCTACGGATGCAAAAGGGACTGAAATTGGTAGCACAAAAAGAAAGAAACTGAACATCGATGGCGCCATTAGCCGTGTTTCCATCCATCTATGTTTATCAAATATCTATGTGCGTAGATCATGATGGAAACACATTTACTGAATACATTCATTAAAGGGTTAGTTCACCCAAAAATGAAAATTCTGTCATTAATTCCTCACCCTCATGTCGTTCGACACCCGTCAGACCTCCGTTCATCTTCAGAACACAAATGAAGATATTTTAGTGTAAATCTGATGGCTCTGAAAGGCCTCCATTGGCTCAATGCACGGTTCACTCTCAAGACCCTTAAAAGGCACTAAAGACGTTGTTACAAAGTCCATCTCACTACAGTGGTTCTACAATAACTTTATGAAGCGACGAGAATAGTTTTTGTGCGCAAAAAAACCCTAAATAATGACTTATATCATGATGACCGATTTCAAAACAAGGCATCATGAAGCTTCGAAGCGTTATGAATCAGTGAGTCGATTCAGCGGTTTAAATCGCCAAAGTCACGTGATTTCAGCAGTTTGACGGTTTGACACGTGATCCGAATCATGAATCGACTCACTGATTCATAACGCTTCGAAGCTTCATGATGCCGTGTTTTGAAATCGGTCATCACTTTATAAGTCGTTATTTAGGTTTTTTTTGGGCACAAAAACTATTCTCGTCGCTTTATAAAGTTATTGTAGAGCCACTGTAGTGAGATGGACTTTGTAACGACGTCTTTAGTGTCTTTTATGGGTCTTGAGAGTGAACCGTGCCATTGAGCCAATGGAGGCCTTTCAGAGCCATCAGATTTCAAGTAACATATCTTCCTTTGTGTTCCGAAGATGAACGGAGGTCTTACGGGTGTAATGACAGAATTTTCATTTTTGGGTGAACTAACCCTTTTAACATGTAAGCTTTCATGTCAAAATAAAAAATAGGTCAACATTATATGTACATTTCATTATATTTTGTCAACGTGCGCCTTTAGATTTCTACTGGAAATCACCAAAAGTTATCATTCTAACTAAGGATGCACTGAATGTTCGTCAACCGAAATGATTCGGCGGAAAATAGCAAAAATTTCACTTTCGGTGTTCGACCGAATAAGTGAAAAGACCGAATAAATTTTACCGAACAATGAGGTTTTTGATGACGCGATCAAATATAGCAACCAGCGCGTGTGAGAGATGTCCGGTTCGTGAACAAATCGTTCTTTTGAACCGGTTCTTTTTAGTGAACCGGTCGAACCAGTTCACCAAATCGGACTGAATCGTTCTAAGCGGTTCGCGTCTCAAGTCAGCGCTGATCCACAAGTTACGAAACTTACTCACTTTCTTACATGAGTGACAGTCCCTCCGACTAGAAATAAACTAATATCCTGAAGTATATCTTACTACACTTATACTGAACTATATTCTGAAGGCTTTTCCCGAGGGATTTGTTCATATATCAGAGTTATTGGTCCTTTTACTCCAAAAAACCATGGCGAAAATTAATTTTATTACGGCAATTGTCAGTACACCTTTAAACAAGCCATATCAGGAAGTGAACAAACATGAATCAAAATAAAAGCACTCGATTGCAAAAGTTCACTGAAGACATTAGGGCTGCAACAACGAATCGATAAAATCGATAAAATTCGATTATTAAAAGAGTTGGCAACGAATTTCATTATCGATTTGTTGTGTCGCGCGACTATTATGCCCCTCAATACGACGCAGAGATGTTTGAGTATAAAAAAAGCACGGTTGAGCACATGCAGAGTGGTACCACCGTACCAGTCGAAAAGCGCCATTAATAAATCGAAAAAGTGTTTTAATTGCAGCAAAAGCGACGCGACATGGCATGGGAGCATCACGGTGGAGATTCAGCACCTAAAACGAAAACATCTTGGAGTCCTTGATGAGGAGGAAGGGAGTTCAACATCAGGGGAACGTTCAGTCACTAAAAAATCCCACTTTTGTTCCGTTTGGAAATAGGGATCGACGATATGGATTTTTTAGTGCCGATACCGTTTTTTTTTCATCAGCCTTAGCCGATGACCGATACGGGCTGCCGATTTTCTTGAGCCGATATTTGGAGCCGATACTGCTTTTGCTCCCTCAATTTACAACATAAAAATGACACAATGATCATGATGATAACAATTTAAATTTACAATTTAAAAAAGGAACATTTATTGAACTAAAAAAAACAATTTTTAACAAATAGTAAAAACAGGTGAGGTAGAACAAGAAAAAAAAAAGAGTTCAGTGGTGAAAATAAATTCTGAAAATAAATATTTAAGCATAAATAAAATAATTACACTATTGCACACAGTATCAACAAGCAAGCAGCATAATAAAGTGCACACTGACTGTACTATACTTAATTTTAAAACTATTTACAACCTAGTCATTTAATGGTTACACTCTAAAAAATGCTGGGTTAAAAATAACCCAAGGTGGGTTGAATATGGACTAACCCAGCAATTGGGTTGTTTTGACCCAGCGGTTGGGTTAAATGTTTGCTTAAAACAACCCAATTGATGGGTTAGTCCATTTTCAACCCAACTTGGGTTATTTTTAACGCAGCATTTTTAGAGTGTAGGTGCACTTCACTTAATCTCTTGTAGAGCAACACCAGCGGTAATTCGGGAAAAAATCTCCCAATGCTCCACGTGAAACTTCAGTCTTTCCACCTTTCACCATCGTGTCAATTCTCTATTGATTTTGATTAATATGCGGGAGGGAGAGCAAGAGAGTTTGAAGACGGTGAGAGCTGCCCTGTGGACGCCTGTCTGTAAATAATGCAGGGAAAAAAATATTGGCGAACGCAGCAGCATTGTATCGGCCGATACACGTAAATACACGGCCGGCCGATATATCGGTCTAACACTATTTGGAAGTGAGGAGCGTGACGTCCCTCCAGTAGCTCTTCTGGTGCTTGTTTACTCGTTATCCAACTTGACAAGCATTACATGTTAGCGTTAGCTTGCTAATAACAGTAGTAAAGCAGGGGTGGTATAGTTTGCAAGACTAAAGACACGTTTTTATTCACTTGCCTTTTTTGGCCCACTCATTTTTCTATCTGTTGCTATGTTAATTTCGTTGACAAATAATTCGTCAGTATTTTAATTTCACAGACAAAAACGAGACGAAAATCAAAACCAGCTTTGAATGACAAAAACTATGACTAATATCTATTGTCATTTTCGGTCAGCATTCGGTCTTAAAGTGACAGCAGTCCATTAACCTGCTAACATTTGTGCTCTTAATATTAATCAAACAACAAAAGACAGAGAAAATCACTTCTTTAGTTTTAATAAGGATTCATTATATTTATTATATATTAATTATTCAATCCATATTTAATCTATAAGGAATGTTGTATGCAAGTTGTTATAAAGAATGCATATCATTGATTGAAAACAAGACGTGTTCTTCTTTAGGAGGAGTAGTTTTATTTAATTGTTACATAATATTTGTTTATATGTCACAGCAGTTAAATCTGTGTCTGTATTGCATGTTTAAACTTTAATATCATTCATATTAATAGGTTAATACAGTAGATGTTTTCTCCAGGAGTATATAATGTTTTGGACACTTTAGAGAAATTCTTAAAGCATTACAATTTAACTAAACCCATTAAATGTTGTTTGTGAGTGTGTGCGCCTGAGTGTAGTGTAGAGAACAAGTTCTAACATCCTGTTAAGTTTTCTGAATAGTATTTTTCTTATATATATATATATTTTATATATATATATATATAAAAAAAGATTTAAAGATTTATTGTTGCAACCATTCTGAAGATTTTTTGCACTGTGAATTTGCACTGTCGGTTCTGTTTTTGAATAAAGGATTGGAAATTAATGCTTTTTAAAAATCTGATTCATCGATTAATCGAAAAAATAATCGACAGATTAATCGATTAATAAAATAATCGTTAGTTGCAGCCATAGAAGACATTTCATGAATGGTGAAAAGCTCAAATCCTTTTCATCAATGCTTAATCAAAACGCTCAATAATGCGTGGTTTTGACTTCCTTTTGCAAATGGTTTGCAATGAGCAACATCAGATTTCGAGACCTCAAAAGTAGAGGAAGATATAGCCTAGAGGTAAAAGTGTTTATTTTTAATGCTTGTCCGTGTAATCCATTTTCTAACAATTTGCACTGTCAGTTCTGTTTTTGAATAAAGGATTGAAAATGAATGATTTTTTTTTTAAATCTGATTAATCGATTAATCGGAAAAAATAATCGACAGATTAATCGATTAATAAAATAATCGTTAGTTGCAGCCCTAGAAGACATTTCATGAATGGTGAAAAGCCATTCATTTATTGTAGCAACCATTCTGGAGATTTTTTGCACTGTGAATTTTGCACAGTTCTGTTTTTGAATAAAGGATTGGAAATTAATGCTTTTCTAAAAATCTGATTAAACGCAAAAATAATGCGTGGTTTTGACTTCCTTTTGCAAATGGTTTGCAATGAGCAACATCAGATTTCGAGACCTCAAAAGTAGAGGAAGATATAGCCTAGAGGTAAAAGTGTTTATTTTTAATGCTTGTCCATGTAATCCATTTTCTAACAAACATATCTTTGGTGTTGTGCATCACCCGGCGTGTCTACTATAATCCGTTCTCGCGTGGCCACCTATGGAGCTCTCGCAGCATGATTAATTTCAGCCGTAATCAATGATTATTCTACAAAGGCCTCATTACTGTCGACCCACCGCAGTTATTGTTGTTATTATTGAGTTACACTATTTATCTCCACAGTGAAACCGAATGAAGATCCTTCTTTTGACTAATGAAACACTTTCAGATAAACAGGCAATTCCTGATACAAGAACAAACAAAAAAATTGCCTTTGCAGGACGACAAGCACTTTTACTAAACAATGAACAAACTTTTACAGTTTCAGAGTCTGGCGTATATTAGGATATATAGTACGGTTAACTTTTTGGCTATCGTCATCATTTTTTGCAGCCAATCACAGCAGTGGGCGTTTACACTGAAGTCTCACAGCGGCCAATCACAGCAGTGGGTTTTTACTCACAGTGGCCAATCACAGCAGTGGGTGTTTACACTGAAGTCTCACAATGGCCAATCACAGCAGTGGGCGTTTACACTGAAGTCTCACAGTGGCCAATCACAGCAGTGGGCGTTTACACTGAAGTCTCACAATGGCCAATCACAGCAGTGGGCGTTTACACCGAAGTCTCACAGCGGCCAATCACAGCAGTGGGCGTTTACACTGAAGTCTCACAGCGGCCAATCACAGCAGTGGGCGTTTACACTGAAGTCTCACAATGGCCAATCACAGCAGTGGGCGTTTACACTGAAGTCTCACAGCGGCCAATCACAGCAGTGGGCGTTTACACTGAAGTCTCACAGCGGCCAATCACATCAGTGGGCATTTACACTGAAGTCTCACAGCGGCCAATCACAGCAGTGGGCGTTTACACTGAAGTCTCACAGCGGCCAATCACAGCAGTGGGTGTTTACTCACAGTGGCCAATCACAGCAGTGGGTGTTTACTCACAGCAGCCAATCACAGCAGTGGGCGTTTACACTGAAGTCTCACAGCGGCCAATCACAGCAGTGGGCGTTTATACTGAAGTCTCACAGCGGCCAATCACAGCAGTGGGCGTTTACACTGAAGTCTCACAGCGGCCAATCACAGCAGTGGGCGTTTACTCAAAGCGGCCAATCACAGCAGTGGGCGTTTACACTGAAGTCTCACAGCGGCCAATCACAGCAGTGGGTGTTTACTCACAGTGGCCAATCACAGCAGTGGGCGTTTACACTGAAGTCTCACAGCGGCCAATCACAGCAGTGGGCGTTTACACTGAAGTCTCACAGCGGCCAATCACAGCAGTGGGCGTTTACACTGAAGTCTCACAGCGGCCAATCACAGCAGTGGGTGTTTACACTGAAGTCTCACAGCGGCCAATCACAGCAGTGGGCGTTTACACTGAAGTCTCACAGCGGCCAATCACAGCAGTGGGTGTTTACACTGAAGTCTCACAGCGGCCAATCACAGCAGTGGGTGTTTACACTGAAGTCTCACAGCGGCCAATCACAGCAGTGGGCGTTTACACTGAAGTCTCACAGCGGCCAATCACAGCAGTGGCCGTTTACACTGAAGTCTCACAGCGGCCAATCACAGCAGTGGGCGTTTACCCTAGAGTCTCACAGCGGCCAATCACAGCAGTGGGCGTTTACCCTAGAGTCTCACAGCGGCCAATCACAGCAGTGGGCGTTTACCCTAGAGTCTCACAGCGGCCAATCACAGCAGTGGGCGTTTACACTGAAGTCTCACAGCGGCCAATCACAGCAGTGGGCGTTTACACTGAAGTCTCACAGCGGCCAATCACAGCAGTGGGCGTTTACAGTGAAGTCTCACAGCGGCCAATCACAGCAGTGGGCGTTTACACTGAAGTCTCACAGCGGCCAATCACAGCAGTGGGCGTTTACAGTGAAGTCTCACAGCGGCCAATCACAGCAGTGGGCGTTTACACTGAAGTCAGACACGCCCCTTCAAAAAGAGTGTTCAAATCAGGGTGGGAAAAATGCCCTATATTTCTAAATTATGACCTTTTTTGATGTAAAAAAAAACATAACATTATGAGTGCACCACAGGAAACATTCGTTCACGACCCTTTTAATGTTCCCAAATCTACGATTTTCTTTATGCAAATTACAATGCCTGATCTTTTTCTTTCGATTTTGGGATGAAATGCGGCACTCACATGTTCTTGACAGGAAAAGACATTAAACAAATCTAATAATATTTCAGATATTTATTATTATTGCATGAAGAATCAAACTGGGTCATCCAGAATAGAGTCACAGCACAATGTATTCATGCCTTTGACTTTTGATTGCAAACTTTGGTATCCTGGCGAACTGTTGAGGTCTTTTTCGCAAGAGAACAGTGGAAGGCTTAAGCAATGGCTCCCCATATGTTCTCCAAATAACCGAATTGCTGTCTAGGAGAAACCGCGGCGGTTTTACAGTGATCTCATTAGTGATTGTTCGTTCCTGTGGGGAGTGACCAGGATGCTCCACGAGTGAGGATGTGAGAAAGCCTTCGCAGAGACTGGCGGTCTGTGTCGATTTGAAACCTCGCCTGAACGCCCACTCTCATCTGTTTCTGTAGCGGCATAAGCCAGGAGAGAGGAGGAGGAGGATGTGGAAACAGAAGCCTTGATGAGTAACCGTGATGCTGCACATCAAACGCTGGAGCAGGAATAGATCGCAACCATTCATAGCCAAGACCCCCATTGGGATGAAACTCGCCAGTCCAAACATGCAATTAGAAAAATCCACAAACACACCAGGGCTCGACATTAAGCCTGTTCACACGCTTGTGAAATCTGTCATTCACTTGTCCGAGTAAAAAATGTGCTTGTCCGGATTTTTTTTTGTAAATATAATCTATACTGAAGCAATATTCTCACCAGTGTTCGATCAGCTTTGAAATATTTAAATATGCATATTTGTGATATTTTTACCTTTTAATAAAGGGCTATTTTCCATAATCTTATTAAATATAGGCTATGCTTCAGCTTTCCTTTTATATTCTTAAATTTGATCTATAAATTAAATTAGAATAAGACACTATAGGCTGTTACCAGTCAAATTAAATCATTTACACTGAAAAATTACACCTGCATTAAATAATGTTATGAGATTATTTTAAATATTTTTGAATGTACAAATAAGAAATGTTGGAAATATGAAACTAAACCACCAGTAGGTGGCGCTGTGACCGTCTTAATGAGGGAGTCATTGAGTCGATTCGTTCAAACGGCTGATTCATTCAAGAATGAGGCGGTCGTTTACGAATAGGTCATTGAATCTTTGATTCAACCGATTCAGTCAAAACACTGAATCATTCACTAACACACACTGTTGCTGTGAGATGCGTTACGGTTCTGCTGTGATATTTGTTTGGAACTATTTTCGCTGCTGAAATAGAACAAAAACAGTCCACATTGCATCTAAAATGTAAGGGGGGGTGAAACACTCAGTTTCAGTCAATCTCATGACTACTTTCAAAAACAAAAAAAGAATTTTTTTTTAGAAAAAATGCTCTTAGTAATTTTTATCTTGTTTCGAGTCTAAATATTGAAACACTCTTAAATCAAGATGCATTTACTAGATAAGTACAATATAATGTCCTTTGTCCTGCTGCTCTCAGTCACATAAGTACCTGAAGTTCATTATGCAGCTCATTATGCAGGCTATTATGTTCTTTTGTTATCTCAGGTGTTATCTCATCATTACTCATTAGATATCACGCCTCCTCGCATACTGGCTTTGTGAAGAGAAACTGTCTTACAAATTTTAAATCAGTGTATTGTTTTATGTGAATGAATAGACTTAATGATTCTCACATCAGTTTAAAGCAAAAACTCAATGCAAATACACTCATTATTCAAAAGTCTTGTGAACACATATCTATTGTGTGTTTTGAGGCCTTAATTAAAAAATCTTTTTTTTTTTTCAAAAATCATGCATAAACATTTTTCTCTCAAAAATACAAGCATGTACATACATGTTGCTCACATATTATGGTAGCCCAGTTTGTGCTGAATACAGTGTAATTACACTTGTGCCATTAATATGTTTATAAGCAACTGAAAAAAAAAAAACACACACAAAAACACAATTAGCTTTTGGAATGGCACGCGTTCATTCGTGTGTGTTTTTGTGTGTATAAGTGTGTGTGAGTTTTTTTTGTCTGTTTTGCACTCTTGATGTTTTGGATATTCCCCCCTTCACTGTTGAGTCCTTTTTTTCTGCATCCTGGCTGATTTGTAGATTGTATGCACAAAAAAACTGTATTTTTATATTTTTGCCAATTTCCCATTCATTTCCTATGGGGGTCATTTTTGACCCGAAGGTCCTGAGTGTGACCCATAAATGAAGAACCCCAGAGGGTTAAACGCGTTATCCTAAATAAACCATTGAGATCAATCAGATTTAGCCACACATATATGATCCAGAATCAGATCTAGAGGCTGAAATTGAACAGGAGAAGCAACGACAACTACAGCAGGACGTCTCTATGGTGTGTTCTGGAACTGATATACTTGCTTAGCGGCTTATCATGCGCAAGTTTTACAACATTTGTGTGTGTTTACTCGTGGTTTATGAGGATATAATTTGGTTTATGGACTATTATATGTGATTTAACGTTAGCAGTAGCAAGCGGAACGTTTTTGCACGTCAGACTAGTGTGTGTTTACATAGAAAAACGATGGAATAGTAGCGCATTTGAATGAACGAGTGGATAGACTACGGCTGGACTATTGCAACTCACTCTATTACGGCATTTCTAAGTCACAAATTTCTCGGTTGCAACTTGTTCAAAATGCTGCAGCTAGGTTCCTCAAGGGAAAGAAAAAATGTGATCATGTGACGCCGCTTCTGATATCCCTACACTGGTTGCCCATCCAGTTCAGAATTGAGTTTAAAATATTATTAATAGTATACAAATCCCTAAGCAACCTGGCACCTCTCTATCTGACTAACCTAATACTCTCCAACGAGAGGACTTAGATCGGACGGAAAATTCCTTCTTAAGATCCCCAGAGCTCGTTTAAAGACAAGGGGAAATAGGGTTTTCGAAGTTATTGGACCCACATTATGGAACAATCTTCCACTCTCAATTAGAACTGTGGCCATTCTATCTGAGTTAAAATCCAGTCTAAAAACCCACTTGTTCTCTTTGGCTTTTAACTTATAAGTTGTTTTAATTTTTATCTCTCACATTACTACTTTTATAAACTTTGTTTTTATGTTTTTACTTGTTTTCACTTGTATTTTACTGTTGTACAGCACTTTGGTCGGCCTGCGGCCGTTCTTAAATGTGCTATATAAATAAACCTGAACTTGAACTTGTACTTGATAGCTAACAACACAAAGACATTTGAAGCAGTTTTACTCACCGCCTGCTTCCAACACACGAGTCACGACCGTGAACCTTAATCGCTGGGACCGCTCCATCTTTCAGCATTAGACCAGTTACAAATCCGGAGTTGAACCGGGCCTTGTTTATAAAACGATCGTCGCCGAAACGCTGTGGGTTAACGCTGGGTTCTTTGGGAAGCAGGGTTGTCTTGCCCTGACAACCAAAAACACGTGAAGTCGATGTGGTGAAGTCCTGTGACTGCAGCGCAGCCGAGCGAAGCGCTTTGATGGGCATCCTGCTTTCGCTCTCTCGCTCTCTCGCTCTGGTCTACGGGTGAAGTGCCCTTAGGACCCGTATAAGGACATTCCGCCCCATTTGACGTCACAGACCCATACTCGAAAAAAACTTTCCGAAACTTGTGAGAAACCGAAAAGAGTATTTTTGGCACAGAAATACTCCATCAAACGTCCAACTTAATTTTTGAAACTGTGTCCATGTTTAGCACGAGAATCCAAGTCTTTAACAGTGTAAAAAACTCAGTATGCATGAAACAGCATTTCAAACCCCCCCCTCCCCCCCCCTTTAACGATTTATTGAATATCGTGGATTAAACAGGGTCATGTGTGTGCTGCTCAACAGCGAAACATGTAAAGCAGACACAAGGAAAAATGAAGCAAGCTCGCCGGAGTTGAGCCTGTGCCATGATGGTAGTTTAACAAACTCAGGATTAGTTTCGAGTTGACAAAACCAAACTAATCTATTCAGGCTTTGTGTAGGGGAATAAAATGTTTTATAGTGTTTAGAATGTTTGTGCACATTTTGTTTTTATTTAGCAGTATTTTACATGTATTATTTTTGAATGCAATAATTAAATGCGAAGTGAAGTGGACTTTTTTGACTCTCAAACTACGTAATTTTAGACCAATGTCTTTTATGTTCAGGAACATACATAAGCTTGAATATAAAAGAGCTGTCATACAGGTTTCAAATAACATAAAGGTGAATAAATGATGACCTTTTGACTAGAAGTTGCTTCGGATAAAAGTGTAGACATCAGTTCGTTCAACCTCTATTGCGTAAACGCGACCAAACTTGATTATAAAACTCCTTATGTTTGCTGGTGTTAAACATGTAAACTCTTCTCAGGATTACCTGTGTTTTATAAGCAGAATTTATGTAAATCTGCCCTGATTCTGTGACCCCTGGGAATCAGAGCATATTATTATATGAATGCAGCATCTGCATCATTGAAATGACCACTTTATTCAGCTCTGAGGCTCTGAATGCGACTGCACTTTAAAATGATTTTTCTCATGTATATTTCCCCGGGGAGGGAGGGGCTTGATATAGTTCTGTTTTCAGGTTTATATCTATACGCCCTTCCACTCATTAATCAAATAGTGCTTTGACTTTTACAGCACGCAAGCCAAATGCAGGGATTTACAAACACTAAGAGCAGGGTTTTTGCCCTCGACAGGTTTATACATATTAGTTTAGGTTTTTTTAAAGTCAAGCATCACACAATAAAGAATATTCTTCAAAGTTATCAGTAAATCACAATAAGAGATTATTGCAGTACATTTTATGAGAAAATACTATTTCAGTCTTTCTACTATTTAATGTTTAATTCAATGTTTCTTTGTAATTAGGGATTCACCGATTTGACAATTCTGGCCGATACCAATAACCGATAATTCTTTATATTTGAAAGCCTATAACCGATATATTGTCCGATAAATTTAAATTCACATTTTGATATAATTTTTTATCATTTTATCATTATTATGTCATTTTGAGATCCTTTTTTAAAAAGATGCACCGGTATGAAAATTCTTGCCGATACCGATATCCAATAATTCTTTATATTTAAAAGCCTATAACCGATATATTGTCCGATAAATTTAAATCCAAACTTTTATTTAATTTTTATCATTATTAGATTAGATTAAATTAGATTAGATTCAACTCGTTCATTATTCGTTCATTTTGAGATCCTTTTTTATAAAGATGCACCGATATGAAAATTCTTGCCGATACCGATATCCAATAATTCTTTATATTTAAAAGCCTATAACCGATATATTGTCCGATAAATTTAAATCCAAACTTTTATTTAATTTTTATCATTATTAGATTAGATTAAATTAGATTAGATTCAACTCGTTCATTATTCGTTCATTTTGAGATCCTTTTTTATAAAGATGCACCGATATGAAAATTCTTGCCCGATACCGATATCCAATAATTCTTTATATTTGAAAGCCGATACAATATATAATACAAGCCAATATATTGTCCGATAAATTTAAATCCACATTTTTATTAAATTTAAAATTTGTATCATTATTATATCATTTTGAGATCCTTTTTTAATAGGGATGCACCGATTTGAAGATTTTGGCCGATACCGATAATACTTTATATTCGAAAGTCGATAACCGATATATTGTCCGATAAATTTCAATTCAAATTTTTATTAAAATTTTTTTTTATCATTATTATATAATTTTGAGATCCTTTTTTAATAGGGATGCACCGATTTGAAGATTTTGGCCGATACCGATAATTCTTTATATTTGAAAGCGATAACCGATATAATTAGCCGACAAATCTAAATACAAATTTGTATATATTTTTAGATTTTTATAATTTATATATAATTTTGATATCCTTTTTTATAGGGATGCACCGATATGATGATTTTGGCCGATACCGATAATACTTTATATTCGAAAGCCGAAAACCGATATATTGGCTGATAAATCTACATCCAAATTTTTATATCATTTTTAAGAGCCTGATTACAAAAACAACAGTCTCAGCATTAAAAGCCATATCCCAAACACACAATTATAATGTTCTCATAATTTTATGTAGCCAATATAATAGACAGAAACAGTATTTTCCTTTTTTTAAGTGATTCCAATCATATTTCAAGCAATTCAAACCCATCAGTGCTCATCTGAATTGTCTCAGCTGAAGAAAATAATTCATTATTTATCGGCTTTAATATATCGGCCAAATGTTCTTATTGGACCGATAACAATAACATTTCAAATTAACATATATCAGCCAATACCGATATTGTGGCCGATATACTGTGCATCCCTTTTTGTAACAATTGGTGAAATGTAATGGTTGTTGAATTATCAATACTACTGAAAAACACAAATCAAATAAGCTGATAAGCTGAAACTGATGTTGATTTTCCAAAATGCGATGCACCAAGAAATCACAATTATTTGATTTCAAAGGAAGAGAAGTAGTATATATATATATATATTAGTGCTGGGCATCGATTAAAAAAAATTAACTAATTAATCGCATTTTTTATGTAATTAATCACGATTAATCGCAAGTTTTTAATATTTTACGTTTTTAATATTTTGATATTGTAATAATTTCAGTTACTCTCCAAATTAATGTATAAACAATTTAAAGACAGCATATTTTAAATATGTGTTGTAATGTCATATTTTTATGAATGAAGGCCAGTATCACTGATACTAAAGTGTCTATGAAACATTAATGACGTTACGTTACAGTATAACTGAAAGCTCCCAATTTCAACATTTATTAGGCTTTAAAAAAAAACAACGTTTAATTTAAGTGAACTTAAAACAATCTTTACATAAACCCAAAATAATAAATGTTATATTTACCCATGGCCTTCCCTGTTATACATATAAAGAAATGTAATAGTTATCTTTCTTAACTGCATAAATAATAAATTAAATATAGATGAATCATCATTATAGCTACAATTTTCTCTGTTCCCGTTGTTCTTTGATGAACATTAATGACAGGCATCATCAGTGCTCCTGTCACTTTAAGAACAGCCGCGGATCTCACGCGCTGTCCCGCGCATCTCATTTCCTCACAACTCTTTACATTCATTTAAGACGTTATTTAACTAATTTAAGACTCCTAATATGAGTACTCAAAATCCTCTGTGTCATTGTTTGTTCAAGAGCAAACGAGAACTCGATGTGAGCAGGAAACTGATGTGAGTCTATCTATGCGTCGAGTGTGTGTGAGTGTGTGTGTGTGTGTGTGTGTCCCTTGATTAGCTGACATGAGACGCATCCACACAGACAGGACGCTGACACTGACACACTGACACACACACACACACACACACAGGACATTGGTATACAGTGCGTTCTCTTGTGTCTTGTCACGCTTGGAAGCATTTACATCAGTGGTTCTCAACCTTTTTTGGGCCAGCGCCCCCTATCCATTATCCAGGTCCCTTAACGCCCCCCCACCCACCCCTCCACACACACACACACACACACACACACACACCAAAAAAGAGCTATGTATGCTAATTATTATTCTGTTGTAATAATAATAATATGTATATTATTCACAATATTATTGTCCTTCTTATTATTAATATTATTATTAAATCCGTAACTTTTTTGTATTTAAAATGTACAAAATTTATATAATGAGCGAGTGCATCATGAATTCATTTTCCAAACCGTATTTTTGTCTTATCCTGAATCACTATGGTACACCTATAAGTAGTGATTATATTGGCATTATATTAGGGGTGTTTGCGTGGAACACGTGGATAGCGCGGCCGCGCTGCTTTCTCCTTTCCAAAAGGGCTTGCGAGAAGAGAAATAAAAATCTGCCCTAGTGTTCAGCTATGATCACCTGTTCGGCCGAGCTTGTTATACGGAAAGGCTGAAGCTGATCATCGGTTTGTTTTTGTCACATGACCTGCTGTGCACTTGACTTCCGGCATTCTGAAAAGTTGAGTGTTCATCTCGCATAGGTGTGCCTGGAATAACTAGCGCGCCGCACCACACGCGCATTGCTTCTGTAAAGATACATTTACACGCGATGTAAAATGTAAAAAAGCAATGGTGAACGCCCCGGACTGGTTCGAGTCGGTAGCACAGTAGGCCTACCTCCACACAGAGTCGCAAGGGCTGTGTCAAGTGGCCTCGCACCTCACCAAGGCCTCGCACAAAGTTAAGCGACAGCTGACATAATGTAAAAGTCAATTATGGTTCACGTTAAAGTTCATCTTTTTGTCTTTCAAAATCCTGTAATTGTTAAAAGACATAGCTAAAAAAATTTGCATTGTGATACTGTATTACTCTGCTTGTTAAAATGTTTTACTTATTTTTTTAACTTAACTTTAACAATATTTCTCTGTGCGTGACTGATTCATGCGCAAATGTCAGTCAGCGCGGCATCGCACGTCAAGTTCGATTTATTCACAGTCCATTCGAATTCTGATTTTAGCCATCTTTGAAGTGGGTCAACCCATAGATATTACCTAAGAAATTCAAGTAAATACGCTAGAAATCCGAGCTCATTCCAGTAACCTATGTGCATATTGCACGGACAGAGAAAGCCCGGAATCCGTAAAGCAGTAGGCTAGAACCCGCTAATAGACAGTGGGAATATTATTATAGGCTAATTTCCCAGAGTGCAAAAAAGTAATCGGAGGTTCAAATTATAAATCAATGTATATCAGTGTTAATGAAATGTAACGGTTACAAATTTGACATTCAAAATTTAATTAACAGCAGCTGTACTGCAAACAGCCAGTCAGCAAACAAGAAGCATTCTTAGCACATTTGAACTTTCGAATTAGCTAAATTGATGCGAAAATTAGTGTGAGCCCTGTGCTTGATGTTTTTCTGCTAATTTCTTTACGGCAGGTTGCAGAGAAGTTAGTTTCAGCCGTAGTGCTCCTGATTCAGGCAAGTCCAAGCGATTGCGGTACTTAGACTGTATGTGGATGACCTGGCTGAATCCCTGCTCAACGAGATATGTTGTTGGAAAAGCAAGAATCAGCAGCTTGATCTTTTGCCAGAGAGCCGGATACCGCTGGGCATATTTGAGCCACATGCTGCACCAGCCAGAGGCGCGAAAAATAGCCTGGGCTTCGTCATCGCACTGGATGTCGACAAGATGCTCCTGAATGACGGGCTCGAAATCGATCACATCCACTTGAAAGGGCTGCACAACCCAACTGGGAACATCAAGGTTAAGGAGGTCCCTGAAGCGGATCTCCATGTCGTCCTTAACCATCCTCAGGTGGTCAGTGTAAACTATGAGGAGGTCATCGGTAAGAGCCTCGGACACCTGTAATGAGTATTATTTTACAGTTAAATTGTTCTTTTATCTCCATGAATAGTTTTAGACTTTTTTTTTTTTTTAGACTTTTGAATTTCGTTGTTTTACTTCTTATTCAACTAAAATGTTTATTTACAGTGCTTTCCTGTAGCTCAAACAGTAGAGCATGGTGCTAACAACGCCAAGGTCAGGGGTTCGATTCCCAGGGAAAGCAAGAATTGACAAAAATGTAAAATGTGTACCTTGAATGTAATGTAAGTCGCTTTGGATAAAAGCGTCTGCTAAATGCATAAATGTAATGTAATGTAATTTATATTTATAAGGCAATGCGTAGCCTAGCCTACTAGACTTTGTCTGTATCAGAGTCATGCACGGGTGCGGATACCCGACGGGTGACCCGCGAATATTGCTGAAAGGGGTGAAAAACATCCTACTGTGTCGGATACGGGTGCGGGTCGGACAAGGGAGAAACACGGGCCTAAACACCGGTCACGTGCAAACGAATATAGGCCTATATAAAAAATATTTGCATGTTGTAGATGTGTTCTTAAAAGTATGCATATACAAAAATAGGCCTTGCCTATATTTCAAGTTGATGAAATAATTTCAAATCCATATCAGTTTATTTGTGGCCGCACTGCGTGCAGTCGTCGAGATGGATCATGAGGAGCCGCAAATGTGGAAGTTCATCGCTGAGTTAAGCACGCAGATTACTGTGGTAACAAACCAAGCACAAGCAGTTCTATCGTACAGTATTTTTATGTTTCCTGAGTTTGGTCTCTTAATATGCTAAACTGATTCTATTGCGGGAGCGGGTCGGGTGTCAGTTCTATTTTAAGGGGGTCGGGTTGGGTGCGGATTTTATTTAGTGCTGTTGTTGGAAAACGGGTCGGATGCGGTTTTAACCCTTTAAGACCTAAGGGTATTTTTACAATTAATTTTCCGCCTGGTGTTATTTACTAAAAAAGCTTGTAAAACATCAACCCTGTTGTGCACAGACAATTGACACACCTCTTTTTTTTCAAGACAAGTTGCACTGTCAGTATATTTGTGTTGCATTGATGTCACCTGAATGTAAAATAAGTTATGGGACCATAAAGACAAATGAAAACATAAAATGGAAATTGAATCACTCAAATATTTATTGAAAACACACTCAAATAAATAAAAGCTAAGCATATTTCCTCTGGAAAACAGTTTGTTCAAGTCTTTGGAGTCCTGGAACTCAGGAATAAACATGATAACTTATACAGAACCAAAACTATTTACATTTTTCCAAAAAAAGTCCAGGCGCTTTTGGCCTCTTTGGATTTTGGATATTTACTGGTGCCAAGCCTCAAAACAGTTCCTATCAGGAACTTCTCCTCAAACTTTCTCCTCAAACTTTTTCCTCAAACTTTGTCCACAAAACTACTCAAAACTCCACCGCGTCTCTTTCTCTCTATCTCCTCAACACTAGCTGTGCGTCTCTCTCTATCAACAATAACAGAGCTGTGGTTCATGCGTAATGATGCACACCAACGTGGATGACGGATCAGCCTGTCATTGGTCAAACCCTCATCCAAAATGGCAGCTAGCATCGCGCTAGCGGCAAAAATGACGGAAAATGTATAAATTATGGACATCAAGTGGATATATCTTGGATGTAAGCGTTTTGATTTATTGCTGAACTACTCCAAAAAGATGCACATGTTCCAGGCTGGATAGAAAACCTTCTGTAAAGGCTACAAAGACACCAAAGACACCCCCGTGATGGCTAGCTGGTTAGCTGTCTGCTGGAAAAAACGGTAAGAAAATCGATAAAAGTTTCATGAAATAATATAGATATTTATCGGGGGTGCCGTGTGACGTCGTGGGCGATGCCGTCGGGCTCTGAGGGTTAAGCATTGCGGGTACGGGCGGGTGCGGATTTACAAAATCGGACCCGTGCAGACTCTGGTCTGTATTTTCAGACTCGATATAATAGCCTATTCATTACAATTATATGGTATTCATGGAAATAAAATATATTAGGCTAATTATAGCTAATAGTGTGCCTGTTATATCTTTCTGAAAAAAAAATCACCTTAGCCAGCTGTGGGAAATGAGCAAACTGCTTCCTGCCTATACTCTGCCTGTAGAGATCTAGCCTGGAGGTGAGACTGTGGATAACCGCCTTGGATTTGACCAGCGTGATGTCGTTTCCTTGGAGCTTTAACGTGACATCGTTCATTTTCTCAAAAAAGTCTGCGAGGTACATGATGTTGCAGCGGCTGGATGAAACCTTTTCCCCGAGAGCTCCATCAACCTCCTCCAGGAACTCGACGATGCTGTCGAACAGCTCACAAAAACGAGCAAGGCAGTTTCCCTTTGAGAGCCAGCGGACATCAGTATGGAGAAGAAGCCGCTCAAAAGTCTCATCATTTTCATGACACAGCTGTCGGAACAGTCTGTTATTCAGGGCATGGGCTTTTATTTTATTTATTGCTTTGACTGCAATATTGAGAGACTCATGTCGGTACCCACGGCACCTGCCAACCATAGCGGGGGCACCATCAGTGGCACATGCGAGGATGTTAGAGATTGGAATTGATTTCTCCTGTAGATATGCAGAAAGCGTGTTAAAAATGGTCTGGCCCTTGGTGTCGGTTTCCAGATACTTGGAAAACAAAAATTCCTCAGCCATCTCGTGACTGTTTGAGGCCCTATAACGGACATAGGCCATCAGCAGAGCGTTGTTGTCAGCGGTGGTTGTCTCGTCCAACTGAAGGCAGAATGGAGAGTCCCGCAGGATGGCACATAACTGCTCCTCTGCATCTGCGCCCATTTCATTTATCCTGCGTGCCACGGTGTCATTGCTGAGTGGGATGGATTTCAGCACCTGTGTGGGATCGCGCTCCATCCCGGTAGAAATGACCTCTTTAATGGCAGGAAGCACCAACTTTTCCCCAATTGTGAATGGGTGTCCACATTTGGCGATCAGCAGGGAGATGTTATAAGACGCTATTAGCCCACTATCATTTTGACTGCTATTCTTTGCAAGGCAAGTTTATTTGTATAGCACATTTCATACACAGTGGCAATTCAAAGTGCTTTACACAGAAATGAAATAAAAATATTACAGTTATAATAGGAATTAAAAGAAATAAAAATTAAAGAAAATATTGAATGATAAAAATAAAGAGTATAATTAAAAATATAAATAAAAACAGGGTTAAATTTAAGCATATAAATTAAAATGCAAGCAGTTCGGACAAAGCACGTACAGTGGCATAGCTCATTCAGTAAATGCACAGCTGAACAGATGTGTTTTGAGTCTGGATTTGAAAGTGGCTACTGTTGGAGCACATCTGATCTGTTCAGGAAGCTGGTTCCAGCTACGGCTGGCATAATAGCTAAAAGCAGACTCTCCTTGCTTGGAGTGAACCCTTGGTATTTCTAATTGACTTGATCCTGATGATCTGAGTGATCTGTTGGGTTTGTATTTAATCAGCATATCTGCAATGTATTGAGGTCCTAGGTCATTGAGTGATTTATATACAAGTAATAGCACTTTAAAATCGATCCTAAATGTAACTGGAAGCCAGTGTAAAGATCTGAGGACTGGTGTGATATGGTCATATTTTCTGGTTTTGCGAAGAGACTGCTGATGGTTCTTCTACCGTGTTTGTCCTTTAAGGCCTGGAAGAACGGACGGTCCTTATCTGCCTTGTCTGGGTGGATCTTCATAAGGTGCTCCTTCAAACGTGAAGGTTTCATGGCTTCATTTGAAAAAACTTGTTCACACAATAAACACATCGGAAGCTGCGCATTGGTGGGAGAAGGTATGACACCGTAATTGAGGTATTCAAGGGAATACTGTCTGCATTTTTTCATGTTCGGCGGCGCCATTTTGCTCAATTTTTTATTATGGTGTATTTGCCGCGCAAAAGTGGACTAACCGTTTTTTTAATGCAATGTAGACTGATTTTTGACCTGATAAGTGACTAAATCTCACAGCTATTTTATTAAATTTTTTTAAATGTTTTAAAAAACCATGTTAAAATGGACAAATGAGTAGACATTTAAAATTGTTGTTCAATTCTTGTTCAATGTAAAAATGTTAAATAAAATGAACAATAAATTAATAATGTGCAGGCTTATTTTAAAAATAAATCTAATTTGCATTAGACTGTTTATACACATGTTTAAAACAGGTTAATAAAACCACCATTTTAAAAATATTTTTCCGTTTTTTCTTTTCTTTACCCATTTTAAAACATGCTATTCTAAACTGGTAGGGGCAACAAATCAACTTCCGGCTCTCTCAGGCTATAATAGTCCTATGGACATTAAAGCGGTAATGTTTGCACTTAGGTTTTATTCCGCGGGTTCTCACACACACTGTAGCACTCGCTGTGTTTTCAGCCTCTGTAGCCTGACATGAACCGCTCTGACAGTAACTTCTTGAACATTTTTACCGTTCATTTGAGAAAACGGCCACCCGTCAAAATAAAAGTTCGTTTTAATTTGACAGAAATATATTACTGTTGTACAGTAAAATTTAGACAAGTCTCAATGTAATAATACTAATAATAAAATATTATCAAAACTTATATTTTTAAGGAATTATCACGTTCTCTTCCATGTTTTAATTTTATCAATAAAGCTCAGTGCAGTACATTGACAAAAAACTGTTTAATTTCATATGATTCAAATTTAAATTAAATTAATATTTCATGTCTTTGAAAAATGAAACGGAATTGGATAGGGGAAAACAGGCTATTTCATAAGGCCCTAAAGATGTAATTTTTGTTAAATTGATAGGTTTCATTATTTAAA
The DNA here is from genome assembly GCA_033150135.1 of Gobio occitaniae. Taxonomy (NCBI): domain Eukaryota; kingdom Metazoa; phylum Chordata; class Actinopteri; order Cypriniformes; family Gobionidae; genus Gobio; species Gobio occitaniae. The sequence continues at coordinate 86,830 of JARQWZ010003547.1, forward strand.
TTAATTAGACATGCTTTTTTTATTACTAAAAAAATATTTAACCATTAAAATGGAGTCCAAAAAACGGAATCCAGAAAAATTAAGACGGAATTAGAGGGAAAAATTAGCGGAATTTGAAATGTATATATATTTTTTTATTATTTATTATTAATGGATTTCACAGGCCTCTAATCATTAACCTTAGGCCTACTTTCGATAAAAAAATTATATAATCATGATTTTTCATGAATAAAATAAATATTATAATTATAGGCCTAAATACCTTGGTATCAGCTTTCATCAATGGTAGGCTATGGCCTAATTAATAGCCTACAAATTAAAACTAATTTGGTTTGTCATGATTAATTCGTGTTCATAATCAGTAAAATAAAAACAAAGGGCCCTATTTTAACGATCTGAAACGCAAGTGTCAAAGCGCGAAGCGCAAGTAACTTTGTGGGCGGGTCTCGGCGCTGTTGCTATTTTCCCGGCGGGATAAATGGCTCTTGCGCCCGGCGCAAATCTAAAATGGGTTGGTCTGAAGTAGCTTCATTATTCATAGGTGTGGTTTGGGCGTAACGTGAATAAACCAATCCGAGCGTCATCCAACATTCCCTTTAAAAGCAGGTGCGCAAGTTCCATTATGGATTGCTATTATTATGGCGTATTTACCAGGCGCACGCCAGGAGCGGTTCACAGCCGAGGAGACTGATGTGCTTGTAAGAGCAGTGAAAGACAGAGAAGTGAAGTTGTAATGTTGTACATTATGGTAAAGGTGATTTCACAGTCTTTTTTTTCAGTTTTTTCAGTTTTTCAGTCGATTTTTTTTCCTGGTTCTTGACGGACAAACCAATTTGTCAGATGTCCTTATATACATATATGTCTTGCCACTATTGGGCAAACAGGTCTTATCCTTAATTATTACAATTAGCCTGAATCATTTGTAAGCTAGATTTATGCCTATTTTTTCACATCTTCGTGGCACACCACAATGATTTCCGTCATCTCATGTGTTAATATTTTTTAGTGTAACAATTTATGATTTGCAAAAATAACTGTTGCATCTGTGTAGATTACATGAGCAAAGTGTATGCGCGTTGTGCACGCTATACATTATGGTCAAGCATGCGCCCTTAAAATAGCATAATGAACAACGTGCAACGCGCCACTGACTTTAGACTAGGTTTTTTCTGGTCAGTGGCGCAATTGTTTAATGGAACAGCAAAATAGCACCAGGGATTGTTTGCGCCGGAACACGCCTCCTTTTTTGCGCTGAACCGCCCAGGGAGCGCAAGTTCATTCACTAGTTTAGCGACGTGCTTCTGTGGAGGGAAAAGCGCGCTTTGCGCGGGTGCAAAATAGGAATGACACATGCGTCGGTGTACAAAGTCAATTGCGCTGGGTGCAAGATAGGGCCCAAAAGCTTCTAGCAAGAATAAACATATTTAATTAGTAGGCTAATAAGTATATTCAGCTCTTCTACATTAAATTAGTTTGAGTTAACATAGGCTAGTTGATAAACTAATAAAATAAAGTGATTAAAATGATAACCATATTTCTATATGTCGGATAATTTCTTGTTTCTGTCACCACCACACAAAGCACCGTTTTTAAGGTGACAATTGGTTATAAATATGACGGTTGTTCTGTGTTATTGAAGATATTGTATTGTATCTTCTCTTATGAAGATGAAGATTGACATTTTGTTAATTAAACAAAAAGCACTTTTATTTAGTTTTTTTTATTTTTGTTATAAAAATGAAACAAATTTTTTTTTTGGTTTTGTTATGTGTTTTGACTACTTTTTGTATGTTGAAAAATTAGATAATGAAGATAGGCTGTATTAAACAATTTTTAAAATAGGGCCTCATTGATTAATTTTGCCTGGGGCCCCCAATCAATGTTGGTTCGCCTCTGGTTGCGATAGTCGGTGTTACACCGGTTAGCTACATCACTTTTCCACCGTCGTTTTGATTTTGTATAACCTAGTAATAAAAATAGTTCAGTTAGAGAACAGAAGTTACAATTAAAAACTGAACTGAGCACAGACCAGCAGCAGGAGATTTCATTTATCACAAGAGTGAGGAACTGACAATATGAATGCAGAAGATTAAAGCTAAATGTAAATGCGCCCATTTAAGTGAGCTTGTCATTGTATTGTTCTGTTTTTGTGTTTTTCATTAATAATAATATTGAACACACCTTTCAAGCAATTCGCTCCCAAATTGGCTCTAATTCTAAAGTGAAAGTATAATGTGCACAGCCGCACAGGGATTTATAACGGTGCGCGTTATGAATGCAGCCTTCATTCTTCGCAAAATGTGGATACAAATGCTCACAGGAAACAAAAACCTTGCAAAAGTTAAATACGACCGTCCAAATCACAGAGATGGCGATTAGCATGGGACTAATATTATCAAAGGGTGTGTTCGGCGAAATATGGTAGGACATTCGTGGGTCAATTTTATAAATTACAGACATGGCCGATTCGCACTGGATTAAGATCACAAACAACCTCCGCAATTATTACAAATTACTAGAGGTCACCAGGCAATAAATCCCGTGCGAATAGGGCTTTTAAGAAAACATTTTGTCATTAGGCATTGCATTGATTAGCTAATGCCTAAATATGTAAACGTTTTACCTTTATGCAAATATTTAGTTTAAATAATTTTAAAATTCATCACCGGAGTGAATATGAACATGATTTATTGTGGTTCTTAAGTCAATACTTTTTTAATGGCTTGTCAACTTCCCATTCCGGATTCCAGTCAGCGCTGGATTCTAGCCACCACCGGATTGAGCGCTTTAGTCATTGCAAAATAAACTATATAGTTTACATGTCGCATTAAACAGGCAGATTTTTTTATGTGGTAGGCATTATTTTGATATAAAAACGGATGCTGCGTTATTTGCGTTAAATATTTTTTAATGCGTTAAGCTGAAAAAATTAATCGCCCGCGTTAACGCGTTAATTTGCCCAGCCCTAATATATATATATATATATATATATATATATATATATATATATATATATATATATATATATATATATATATATATATATATATATATATATATATATATATATATATATATATATTTATTTATTTAATTAATTTTTTTAATAACCCGAGACACGCACCCGCGCATTTTATTTGATTTTTCCACATGGCAGTGTAAAACAACTTAACATACTGCGTCATTTTTGGCCTCACAGACATGAACGATATGTCTTTACAAAGCTTAAAGTGTCTGCTTTTTTTAAAGTACACTCAAAATAAAAAACTAAATGTTTTTCGCTAAATAAAAGAAAACAAACAATGCGCATTCTCCCGTCTGTCTCCCTGTGATGTCCATTCTGAAATGCGTCTTTAAATGAACTCAGAACTCAGAGAAAACTTGCCACACAACACGACAGATATCTCTTTATAAAGCTTGGAATGTCTTCTTTTAAATGGAGTCATTTATATAAAAAACTAATATACTCTGTTTCTGTAATCCGTATGAAAACAGCAAGAGGTAAAGTTTCTCAAGACTTGTCTGTATTCTTCTGCTTTTCGTCGAGTTTGGAAGACACGCTGAGTTTAGGCTGATTTTAACAAGTGCTTTTTTTTAAGTAAGTGTAACTAATTAGATTTGACAGTGTACTATAATATTCAAACTTTCTTGTGCCTGTGAAATTTTCACTTGCTGCCTAATATATCCCACCCACTAACAGGCGCCATGATGAAGAGATAATCAGTGTTATTCACTTCACAGGTCATAATGTTTGCCTGATCTGTGTATATTGGCAGATACCGATATGTTGGCAAATATATTGTGCACCACTATTTGTAATAATTAGTGATGTTTAATAGCAATTTTCTGAGGTAAGTAAATATTTTTCCGCTTTTTAAAACTACCTCAAAACTCAAAAAGGCATAGCAAGACCATTCAAAACACCCAAAAAAATGCATAGCAATGCCCTGGCAACAACCTACCATTGTAGCAGCAAGCAAATGCACAAATATGGGTTATACAATATACAATAATACTCTAACTTTCTTGTTTTGATGCTGCAGTGTGGCTATTTCTCCCGGTAAATAAAGGTTACTCGAGTCTGCTTGCATATTGAGAGCATGCATGCATCTGCATGCGTACGTGTTTGAACAAGCATGACCATTACTCCAGCTGTCTTTTTTTCTTTTTTTCTTTTTTTTCCCCCTCCCGTCCCCAGTGAGCAGGTCATGCACGTTTCTCCGCGGAGATGCACTTCAGACGTATACTCTTCACACGGCACACACCACATGAATCTTTTAACACCCCCACCACTGAGATTCCTCCCCACAACTCAGAGAAATCTCTTAATTATGGCACTTAACATAGCACACGATAGCCGCAGCCACGCCGCATAATTCACAGAGCCAAGAGCCCAGACCTCAGAAACACGAGACGCAACGAAGACAGACTGTTTTTATATATCCGTGATGCTGCATGTGTGAGGAATCACAAAGAAGGGCTCTTGAGAAAAAGACCGTTTCTGTGCCACAATGGCACAAAATTAAAGCAATTTCGAAATCTTCTCGAGTGTTAACATTCAACCTGGTGTGAATGAATACGACTGTATCAAGCTCGGCATCTTACAATGACTTACCTGAACGCAATAAGAGCGGTTATATCATTGCAGCTCGAGCTGAAAATCTAAACGTGTGTCTTTCTCAAAGGCACAATCCTTCAGTGGACTAATGCAAACAGGGACAAAAAAGTGGCCCTGACTTTCTGGCACAAAGCAGCGCTAGGGCTGTGCGATAGAGACCAAAAAAAATGACAATATTTCCTTACGCACATCATTTTTTCGGAAGCTGGTTTTATTGCCAATATTTGCGGGCACAATATCTGTGCATTAATGATAGAGGTGTAACGATACACTCGTGTCACGATTCGATATGAATCGCGATACTGAATTCACGATACGATATGTATCCTGATATTTTAAGCCAAAATAAAGAAGAGGGTTTTTTTATTTGTTATTATTATTAAAATAATATTCTTTTTATTAGTGTATTATTATCAGGACCCACAAATATTCCCCCATTGCATTATACATTATATTCAACATTATATATAGTCGTTTAATGTAATAATGAACAAATGTAACAAAGCGGCGCTAGGGCTGTACGATACAGACAAAAAAAATGTATCATGATTTTGAAACAATATTTCCTTACACACATAATTTTTTCGGAAGCTGGTTTTATTGCCAATATTTGCGGGCACAATATCTGTGCATTAATGATAGAGGTGTAACGATACACTCGTGTCACGATTCGATATGAATCGCGATACTGAACTCACGATACGATATGTATCCCCATATTTTAAGCCAAAATAAAGAAGAGGGTTTTTTTATTTGTACTTTTTTATTATTATTAAAATAATATTATTATTATTAGTGTATTATTATCAGGACCCACAAATATTCCCCCATTGCATTATTATACATTATATTCAACATTATATATAGTCGTTTATTGTAATAATATCACTGAAACTCCGTAAACTTTCATTTTTCCCCCTCACGCATTACTTGCGCTTACTCGTAACTTGCCTCTCCCGCTATTAATGCACTATACATAAGAGTGAACCATCTAAAATGCTTTGAATAATCATACTATTAAAACTAAATGTGATCGGGTGATTTAAATAATGTTTGCGCTCTCACTTTGAAGAGTGGCGTTCCGGCGGCCACTCAAAAAACACAAGAAAGCATCTCAAAATGACCACTCAAACTGTAAATGTTTAGCTCATCCAATAATTTTAATTCTACGTTTACTCCCTCTCATGTTGTTTTCATGCGTCACGCAATCATCTGAACGTCCGTGTTTACTACAGTACAAGCGTCATGTTAAATATATCCATCATACAAAGCCATTGTGTCTCTTCAGAAGACTTGGATTTTATTTTTCGATTAGTTATTTTACGATGCCTTTATGACATTTATTGGATCTTTTAAGTTTGAGAGGAATGACTTTAAGTGGAGGGACAGAAATCCCTCAGGTTTCATAAAGAATATTTTCATTTGTGTTTGGAAGTTAAACGAAAAACGACACGATGGTGAGCACATGATGACGTTTTGTAAATTTGTGTTTGGGTGAATTATACCTTATAAATAGGCCGACTACAGCAAGTTGAGCCTTGGAGAAAACAACTCTATATCGCAAATTATATCGTTCCCATCAACGATACATATCGTCACATTTTTATATCGCGATATATCGTTTAATGATATATCGTTACACCCAGTGGCGTAGCGTCTGGGCATGCAGGGTATGCTTGTGCATATGGGCCCATCTATGGGAAACTTTTAAATAAGACAAGGGACTTAATTTTTAATTCGTGGCCACAATAAATATTTTTTTCCTATTCATGTCATGTGTAGTAATTTCTTATTTCTTCGTAATGTCTAATTTCTCCGTCATTTCTTGTGTGCGTTTATTATTTTTTGCATCCCGCGACTGCAGTAGAACTAGTAGGCTACTCTGTATTTTTAATATTTGACGTGAAAAAAAAAATACAAGAAAACACATTGTGAGAGGTTATAGCGGCTAGATATTAGGGCTCGACCGATATGGATTTTTTAGTGCCGATGCCGATACCGATTTTTTTCATCAGTCTTAGCCGATGACCGATACGGGCTGCCGATTTTCTTGAGCCGATATTTGGAGCCGATACTGCTTTTGCTCCCTCAATTTACAACATAAAAATGACACAATGATCATGATGATAATTTAAAATTTAAAAAAGGAACATTTATTGAACTAAAAAAAACAATATTTAACAAATAGTAAAAACAGGTGAGGTAGAACAAGAAAAATAGAGTTCAGTGGTGAAATAAATATTTAAGCATAAATAAAATAATTACACTATTGCACACAGTATCAACAAGCAAACAGCATAATAAAGTGCACACTGACTGTACTATACTTCATTTTAAAACTATTTACAACCTAGTAATTTAATGGTTATAGGTGCACTTAACTTAATCTCTTGTAGAGCAACACCAGTGATAATTCAGGAAAAAATCTCCCAATGCTCCACGTGAAACTTCAGTCTTTCGACCTTTTACCATCGTGTCAATTCTCAATTGATTTTTTGCTTAATATGCGCAAGGGAGGGAGAGCAAGACAGTTTGAAGACGATGAGAGCTGCCCTGTGGACGCCTGTCTGTAAATAATGCAGGGGAAAAAATATCGGCGAACGCAGCAGCATTGTATCGGCCGTTGCCGATACACGTAAAAATCACAAATATCGGCCCGATATATCAGCCGGCCGATATATCGGTCTAACACTACTAGACATCATAATTTCCCAGCTGAGTCGGCGATTTACAGCTTTGCGATCAGTTGCCAATTTGTTCAGCGTGGTGCAGCCACACGTATACTTGCAACTGAGGAGAAGAACGCAATATACGAAAGGGAACAGAGATTGGTGGAGAGATATAACAAAGACTTGTCTGCAGCCCTTCCACACCAATTGATCGCATTCCCTGCAGCCTTTCAAAGACAAATCTCTGGGATGACAACAGTTCAAGATCTGACCAGTTTTTTGATCGTTGAGAACACCACATAGCTTCAGTGACGTGCACGTTTTTTATTCTCTTTTTCTTACCATCCCTGTTACTGTTGCATCGGTGCTCATTTTCAAAACTGAGGCTAATAAAACATTATTCGCGGAGCACCACGCCGCAAAACTACGTGACGGAGGCTATTGCTGCCACATATATTATATTTTTCCACTGAATTATGTCTTTTTAACTTTATCTTTTCTCGTAATAACGAAATGTTATTGATGATGATATTTTCTCCTGGACATGTCGCATAGTGATGTGTACAAAACATGCCTTTATGTGCATATTTATTTAGAACATAGTTAATTACCGTTCCCTGTCGCGGTGGGAGAGAAGGGCGAAATGTTTGAATTTGCATGGTGGTAGCTCAAAGTTTTTTTTTTTTTTTACCACTTCGTTATTTTTCCTTGGAATTTAGTTTGTTGGAAATATGAACAAAATGTAGAAATGCGTTTGAAATGTAAAACTTTACGTTTAATAAACAAAATACCTTTTTAAAATGAAGACAGCGTTTGGAGTGAATGCAAAATAATCTGTTCCCTTATTGTGAGTGTACACAAAAAAAACAAAAAAACAAAAACAAAAAAATTATATATATATATATATATAGGCCTATATATAATTTTTTTTTTTTTTTTTTTTTTTATTATGAAAAGTGAGCAGCATGAGTAAGCTTCATTATACGATGCGCAATATCTCTGGAGACATGGTCATTGTCAGACATGATTTTGACAATTGAGTTTTGTAAAAGTCTTTCTTTAAAGTGTATTTCGTTTTGTATAAATTGTATTTTAATTTTGATCTATATTTCATCAAGTAATTGCTTGTATAGCCTATTTAATAAATACGAAGTAAACCAAGATCGTCGGGGATGGATTGACGTGCGGCCTGTTGAAATTATAGCGTCTTTCTGTTTTTAATACATTCCTTGAATATATGTCTTAATTACAGTAGGCCTATAGTTATGATATTTGTGGCTGCACCGGGGTCCGTCATTACTAGGTTAAAGTTACGCCACTGAGGCGAATCATGAGCGGTCCATAAATATCTATAAATATCTCTTCCATGTAGCCTACTTGGGGCGCTGGGTTAGGGGGTCCATACAATTTATTTTGCATATGGGCCCGGGACTGACTTGCTACGCCACTGGTTACACCCCTAATTAATGACATTGTGACTAGTGTATATCGGGCCGAAATTTTTTATTTTTACTTGTATCGGCCGATACAAGGCTGTTGCGTTCGCCGATATTTCTTCAAGAGATTAAGTTAAGTGCACCTAAGCATTAAATGACTAAGTTGTGAATAGTTTTAAAAGTATAAAAGTTTTAAGTATAGTACAGTCAGTGTGCACTTTATTATAATGCTTGCTTGTTGATACTGTGTGCAATAGTGTAATTATTTTATTTATGCTTAAATATTTATTTCACCACTGAACTCTATTTTTCTTGTTCTACCTCACCTGTTTTTACTATTTGTTAAATATTGTTTTTTTTTGTTCAATAAATGTTCCTTTTTTAAATTTTAAATTGTTATCATCATGATCATTGTGTCATTTTTATGTTGTAAATTGAGGGAGCAAAAGCAGTATCGGCTCCAAATATCGGCTCAAGAAAATCGGCAGCCCGTATCGGTCATCGGCTAAGGCTGATGAAAAAAAATCGGTATCGACATCGGCACTAAAAAATCCATATCGGTCGATCCCTAATTGTGACTAGGGCTGAAACGATTCCTTGAGTATCATCGAGGCAAATTATTAGCTTCGTTTAGTCCATTTAACTCCACACGGTCGGACATGTTGCAGAAAATGTGCTCAGAAATGTTATGTGTTAATTTTGACAACAAATTTTGATTTAGTTTTAGTCATAGTCTTTTAACTAAAAGACTCCCGCCTCCTTGGATTTGATTGGATACAAGTTTTGAAAATGACAAGCGCATTTAGACCACTTAGACTGATCAGAGTTTTTTTGCCGCGCTGGTCATTCGTCTGTGCTGACGGAAGGATATAGTGAGTCTACATAATTGTACTATAATTCATTCTCCCACATTGTCCAGCGGCCCGCCGGGAAAACTCCCGGTGCTCCAGATGGCCAGTCCGCCCCTGACTGCAGACGTCCATATTCAGGTGATTATTTACACACACACACACACACGCGAGCAAAGAAAACAGACACTTGATTCTGACAACATTCCCCCTATAATAACAGATGTGCCACTACTTATTCAAACAGCATCTTCAGTAAATAACTTCATTCCCTCCATTCAGTTTTCACCGGCTGTGTCCTTCAAAATGCTGCCTTTTCTGAAAGTATCTATGAAGTAAGTTCCAGCGCAGTCGAAATTATTGATTCTAACTAGGGCTGTCAAAAGATTAATCGCGATTAATCGCATCCAAAATAAAAGTTTGTGTTTACATAATATATGCGTGTGTACTCTGTTAATTATTATTTATATATAAATACACACACAAGCATGTATATGTTTAAGAAAAAAATATTATTTTTATATATAAAACATTTATATTTATATATATTATAGATTATATAAATGTATATACATGCAAATATTTCTTAAATATATACATGAATGTGTGTGTATTTATATATAAATAATAATTATACAGAGTACACACACATATATTATGTAAAAACAAACTTTTATTTTGGATGTGATTAATCGCGATTAATCTTTTGACAGCCCTAATTCTAACACAACCGCTCAAAATACTTGAGTAGGACAAACTCAAATCAAATAAATTAGTTCAGTTAAGTGAACTTTCTTTTTCTTTTGAGTTCACAGAACTGATGTATTTTAAGTAAACTGAACCGTTTCATTGTTTTCGAGTTGTATGAACTCATTTGCTTTCATTTAGACTAGGGCTGGGATTTTTGTATTTCCCAGCATTCTTTGCCCATGGCACTCGAAAGGGAGAGTAAATGCTTAAATTAAGTGTTAGATAAAGTGTTTAATAATGCAAGATTAATGGTATGGGCGATAAAAGGCCCTATCATCATACACCCGGTGCAATTTGACGGCAAGTGTGACGCAAGCCGAGGTAAGATAAAGAGGTTAGCATATTTGCCCACACGATTTAAAGGTGCAGTGTGTAATATTTACGAGGATCTATTGACTGAAATGCAATATAATATGCACAACGTATTTGCTCTGGCTCTTGTTTTAAATTATTTTATGTTATTATGCTGCTTGTTTTCATCTGTTGACATTGTACACACAGAATGTTGCGGTTGGTCGGTGTTGTATTTGTCCCGCCCCTCCTCCACTGTGATTGGACGGCTGGGTGAAAAGTGACAGTGATGAAGTTTTGCTCAAAGTTGAAAATTCTTCAACTCTCTGCGACCAGTAAAAAACGCTCAGCGCGGGAAATACTCGCTCAGCGCCTCGTTACGCTCATGGCGTCCAAAAGACGCGGCGCTCCCATTGAAAACAATTGAATATCCCAGCCAGACACGTGAAAAAACACTTTAACACACGGCCTTAGTTTGTTATAGCTATAGCAAAATATTTATGTTGAGGTAACCTGATAATATTAAGTTAAATGTATTAATCAGTGTACTCAAATATTTAAAGTTAAGAACAATAAATATTTTTTGAGTTTAAGAGTACAAAATAACGTTAAAAAAAAAGAGTTCTGACAACTTATTAGGGTTTACAGTGAAGTAAATAACTCATTTGAATTGCAAGAACTCAAAATAAAAAACTTAGTTAACTAAATATTTTATGTTAATTCCTATGAAATGTATGAGTTAGCTAATGTACGAGGAGCAATTAACATACATGAGTAGTACAAACTCAAAACTTGATCGTTCTGCTTACTTAAAATTGGAAACACCATAACTTGGTGCTGGGTGGTAAACTGGTTCATCCGGTACACCGGTTTCAATTTCACGACCGATATAATACAGATTTTTATATCGGTAATATAATATAATACAGATTTTTATATCGGTAAGATAATATAATACAGATTTTTATATCGGTAACATAATATAATACAGATTTTTATATCGGTAATATAATGTAATACAGATTTTTATATCGGTAACATAATATAATACAGATTTTTATATCGGTAACATAATATAATACAGATTTTTATATCGGTAACATAATATAATACAGATTTTTATATCGGTAATATAATATAATGCAGATTTTTATATCGGTAACATAATATAATACCGATTTTTATATCGGTAATATAATATAATACAGATTTTTATATCGGTAATATAATATAATACAGATTTTTATATCGGTAACATAATATAATACCGATTTTTATATCGGTAACATAATATAATACAGATTTTTATATCGGTAATATAATATAATGCAGATTTTTATATCGGTAACATAATATAATACAGATTTTTATATCGGTAATATAATATAATACAGATTTTTATATCGGTAATATAATATAATACAGATTTTTATATCGGTAACATAATATAATACCGATTTTTATAACGGTAATATAATATAATACAGATTTTTATATCAGTAACATAATATAATATAGATTTTTATATCGGTAATATAATATAATACATATTTTTATATATTGGTAACATAATATAATACAGATTTTTATATCGGTAATGTAATATAATACAGATTTTTATATCGGTAACATAATATAATACAGATTTTTATATTGGTAATATAATATAATACAGATTTTTATATCGGTAATATATAATATACAGATTTTTATATCTGTTTTATATCTGTTGTATATTTTTATATTATGTCGCTAGTTGAAACCTCAGTGAGCCGAATGAAAGTTTTTGATTTTTATATCGGTAATATAATATACTCTGTAATATAATATAATACAGATTTTTATATCGGTAATATAATATAGTACAGATTTTTACCATCTGATGTAACTGATTACCTCAAATATTTTGAGTTAGCCCAACTTATTCGGGTTTACAGTGTAGCCCCTTGGAAAATCGCACGAAAGATTATTTAAAATTATCTAAAATATGTTATGTTAAAATCCGCATGTAAACTGACAATCATACTCGGCCCCAGATGTGCCCAAACAGCCATATGTAATATAACCCGTTCTTGAGGCCTTTATGAGCATCACAAAGCTCTTAGAAAGGTTGGGAATCTCTGATCTAAGACCTTAAGATGTGCATTTAATGCAGAAATGTTGTGTACTGAGCTGACTATTGGCAGCTGACATCTGTTTTGGACGCAGTCAACATGTGTAATTGAATTCATTGACTACCTAGTATTTAACACAGATATGATCACTGAGAACAGCTGGTCAACCATTAAAATCCATAAAGCCAATCCAAACAAATCATACATGCTCCACAATGCATTTCTGAATTGATCAGTGCAGTTTTGACACCAAGTGTGTCTATAATCAGGGTGGGAAATTAACACTCGAACACTCTATTTTTTCTTTCCGCCACAGAATAAAAATATAAAAAACTTTACCCTATATCTCACAATTATGACTTTATATCTCACAATTCTGACTTTATATCTCACAATTCTGACTTTATATCTCACAATTCTGACTTTATATCTCACAATTATGACTTTATATCTCACAATTATGACTTTATATCACACAATTCTGACTTTATATCACACAATTCTGACTTTATATCTCACAATTCTGACTTTATATCTCACAATTCTGACTTTATATCACACAATTCTGACTTTATATCACACAATTCTGACTTTATATCTCACAATTCTGACTTTATATCTCACAATTCTGACTTTATATCTCACAATTCTGACTTTATATCTCACAATTCTGACTTTATATCTCACAATTCTGACTTTATATCTCACAATTCTGACTTTATATCTCACAATTCTGAATTTATATCACACAATTCTGACTTTATATCACACAATTCTGACTTTATATCACACAATTCTGACTTTATATCTCACAATTCTGACTTTATATCACACAATTCTGACTTTATATCACACAATTCTGAATTTATATCACACAATTCTGACTTTATATCTCGCAATTATGACTTTATATCACACAATTCTGACTTTATATCTCGCAATTCTGACTTTATATCACACAATTCTGACTTTTTATCACACAATTCTGTCTATATCTCACAATTCTGACTTTATATCACACAATTCTGACTTTATATCACACAATTCTGACTTTATATCACACAATTCTGACTTTATATCACACAATTCTGACTTATTATCTCACAATTCTGACTTTATATCACACAATTCTGACTTTATATCTCACAATTCTGAATTTATATCACACAATTCTGACTTATTATCTCACAATTCTGACTTTATCACACAATTCTGACTTTATATCTCACAATTCTGACTTTATATCTCACAATTCTGACTTTATATCACACAATTCTGACTTTATATCTCACAATTCTGACTTTATATCACACAATTCTGACTTTATATCACACAATTCTGACTTTATATCACGCAATTATGACTTTATATCTCACAATTATGACTTTATATCACACAATTCTGACTTTATATCACACAATTCTGACTTTATATCACGCAATTATGACTTTATATCTCACAATTATGACTTTATATCACACAATTCTGACTTTATATCACACAATTCTGACTTTATATCTCACAATTCTGACTTTATATCTCACAATTCTGAATTTATATCACACAATTCTGACTTTATATCACACAATTCTGACTTTATATCTCGCAATTCTGACTTTATATCACACAATTCTGACTTTTTATCACACAATTCTGTCTATATCTCACAATTCTGACTTTATATCTCACAATTATGACTTTATATCACGCAATTCTGACTTTATATCACACAATTCTGACTTTATATCTCACAATTCTGACTTTATATCACGCAATTCTGACTTTATATCACACAATTCTGACTTTATATCACACAATTCTGAATTTATATCACACAATTCTGACTTTATATCACGCAATTATGACTTTATATCACACAATTCTGACTTTATATCACACAATTCTGACTTTATATCTCGCAATTCTGACTATATATCACACAATTCTGACTTTATATCACACAATTCTGACTTTTTATCACACAATTCTGTCTATATCTTACAATTCTGACTTTATATCACGCAATTCTGACTTTATATCTCACAATTCTGACTTTATATCACACAATTCTGACTTTATATCTCGCAATTCTGACTTTATATCTCGCAATTCTGACTTTATATCACACAATTCTGACTTTTTATCACACATTTCTGACTTTTTATCACACAATTCTGACTTTATATCACACAATTCTGACTTTATATCACACAATTCTGACTTTATATCTCACAATTCTGACTTTATATCTCGCAATTCTGACTTTATATCTCGCAATTCTGACTTTATATCACACAATTCTGACTTTTTATCACACATTTCTGACTTTTTATCACACAATTCTGACTTTATATCTCACAATTCTGACTTTATATCACACAATTCTGACTTTATATCTCGCAATTCTGACTTTATATCTCGCAATTCTGACTTTATATCACACAATTCTGACTTTTTATCACACATTTCTGACTTTTTATCACACAATTCTGACTTTATATCACGCAATTCTGACTTTATATCTCACAATTCTGACTTTATATCACACAATTCTGACTTTATATCTCGCAATTCTGACTTTATATCTCGCAATTCTGACTTTATATCACACAATTCTGACTTTTTATCACACATTTCTGACTTTTTATCACACAATTCTGACTTTATATCTCACAATTCTGACTTTATATCACACAATTCTGACTTTATATCTCGCAATTCTGACTTTATATCTCGCAATTCTGACTTTATATCACACAATTCTGACTTTTTATCACACATTTCTGACTTTTTATCACACAATTCTGACTTTATATCACACAATTCTGACTTTATATCACACAATTCTGACTTTATATCACACAATTCTGACTTTATATCACACAATTCTGACTTTATATCTCGCAATTCTGACTATATATCACACAATTCTGACTTTATATCACACAATTCTGACTTTTTATCACACAATTCTGTCTATATCTTACAATTCTGACTTTATATCACGCAATTCTGACTTTATATCTCACAATTCTGACTTTATATCACACAATTCTGACTTTATATCTCGCAATTCTGACTTTATATCTCGCAATTCTGACTTTATATCACACAATTCTGACTTTTTATCACACATTTCTGACTTTTTATCACACAATTCTGACTTTATATCTCACAATTCTGACTTTATATCACACAATTCTGACTTTATATCTCACAATTCTGACTTTATATCACACAATTCTGACTTTATATCACACAATTCTGACTTTATATCACGCAATTATGACTTTATATCTCACAATTATGACTTTATATCACACAATTCTGACTTTATATCACACAATTCTGACTTTATATCACGTAATTATGACTTTATATCTCACAATTATGACTTTATATCACACAATTCTGACTTTATATCACACAATTCTGACTTTATATCTCACAATTCTGACTTTATATCTCACAATTCTGAATTTATATCACACAATTCTGACTTTATATCACACAATTCTGACTTTATATCTCGCAATTCTGACTTTATATCACACAATTCTGACTTTTTATCACACAATTCTGTCTATATCTCACAATTCTGACTTTATATCTCGCAATTCTGACTTTATATCACGCAATTCTGACTTTATATCACACAATTCTGACTTTATATCTCACAATTCTGACTTTATATCACGCAATTCTGACTTTATATCACACAATTCTGACTTTATATCACACAATTCTGAATTTATATCACACAATTCTGACTTTATATCACGCAATTATGACTTTATATCACACAATTCTGACTTTATATCACACAATTCTGACTTTATATCTCGCAATTCTGACTATATATCACACAATTCTGACTTTATATCACACAATTCTGACTTTTTATCACACAATTCTGTCTATATCTTACAATTCTGACTTTATATCACGCAATTCTGACTTTATATCTCACAATTCTGACTTTATATCACACAATTCTGACTTTATATCTCGCAATTCTGACTTTATATCTCGCAATTCTGACTTTATATCACACAATTCTGACTTTTTATCACACATTTCTGACTTTTTATCACACAATTCTGACTTTATATCTCGCAATTCTGACTTTATATCTCGCAATTCTGACTTTATATCACACAATTCTGACTTTTTATCACACAATTCTGACTTTTTATCACACAATTCTGTCTATATCTCACAATTCTGACTTTATATCACACAATTCTGACTTTATATCACACAATTCTGACTTTATATCACACAATTCTGAATTTATATCTCACAATTCTGACTTTATATCACACAATTCTGTCTATATCACACAATTCTGACTTTATATCTCACAATTCTGACTTTATATCACACAATTCTGACTTTATATCTCACAATTCTGACTTTATATCACACAATTCTGTCTATATCACACAATTCTGACTTTATATCTCACAATTCTGACTTTATATCACACAATTCTGAATTTATATCTCACAATTCTGACTTTATATCACACAATTCTGTCTATATCACACAATTCTGACTTTATATCTCGCAATTCTGACTTTATATCTCACAATTCTGACTTTATATCACACAATTCTGAATTTATATCTCACAATTCTGACTTTATATCTCGCAATTATGACTTTATATCTCACAATTCTGACTTTATATTTCAAAATTCTGAATTTATATCACACAATTCTGACTTTATATCACGCAATTATGACTTTATATCACACAATTCTGACTTTATATCACACAATTCTGACTTTATATCTCGCAATTCTGACTTTATATCACACAATTCTGACTTTTTATCACACAATTCTGTCTATATCTCACAATTCTGACTTTATATCACACAATTCTGACTTTATATCACACAATTCTGACTTTTTATCTCACAATTCTGACTTTATATCACACAATTCTTACTTTTTATCACACAATTCTGACTTTATATCTCACAATTCTGACTTTATATCTCACAATTCTGACTTTATATCTCACAATTCTGAGAAAAAAAGTCAGAATTGCGAGATGTAAATACAATTGTGAGATAAAAAGTAAGTCGCAATTATCTTTTTAAAAATGTTTTATTCTGTGGTGAAAAACGAGTTCCCATCGTTTTTACAGTGGCAGGTAATTTTGCCTTATCTGTGATGGATAACATCATGTCTTTGATAAGTACCAGCAGTGATTATATTTTGAGCAACAGTCTCTGTCAGGGGGTATGGGGGGGGGGGGGGTTGAATCGTCAAACGTCATTGAAATTGAAAGCTTGTCGCTGCGAATGAAAATGTGCATTGAAATGTGCTTTTTTCCAGATGCAAAAGTGCACACTTGAATGGTTGCTATAGCTTAGGGGAGGAAAAATCTATTACATAAACAGCTTAAGGAGACTAAATTTCATAAACATAGCAAGTTATTTTATGAATGGAAGAAGAAGAAGAAAAAAAAAGAACAATGACTGGCAAAACTCTTCATACAGCAGCCACTGAGTTGGTGGCGAAACCATTCATTTATATCATATAGCCTACTAACTAGAAGAACAATAATAGACTAGGCTTTGCAGAAAATCTGGATCTGGATGGTGGAGAACAGAGGGATGTTTATACACTTGCAATGCAAAGGACACTGTAAAGCGCTCTACCTCCACCTGTCGTTCTGCAAAGACACTGGATTCATCCCACGCGACGCGACGCGTCTGAAACGCGAGTGTTATAACGAACGAAGTCGAGAAGTAAACAAATTAGTTCTATAATGTGGCGTCCGATCACCTTCGTTCATTACGATTTCTAGTTCTCACCGAGTCGCGAGCACTGATGTAAGGGAACACTGTCCCTACACAGAAAACAAACAGCTTTTGAAATAAATCAGCCGCGTTGTAAATATAAGCGATGAAGTGTCACCGCGCGTGCCAGGATTTAATAAGCGGTCTTCGTACTTTACGAGCGTTATAAAACATTACAGCGCGCGAATCCATCAAGTTACATAAAACAGAACAAGCTGTGCGAACAAACATAAATCAATCAAAATATGAAGATAAGATAAATTATTTAACGCAACGATTTGAAAAGTGTGAGATGGCATAATAATGCTGTTTACCTCACAAAACTACATTTATAAAAATGTTTTATTAGTGTACAATTACAAAAACTGGATATATTTCAAAAAACGCTGCAGTGGCGATCACCTCAGAAAAAAAGACCGTTAATGACCGTTAAACTGAACTGCAGAACCCGCGAATTTACCTCACACGTCATGTGTCAATCATAAATTACCATAGATAACGCGAAGGGATCAACAACACGCATGTATTCTCCTCACAAACTCTCCCAACGTTGGAATAGCAGCACAACTGCTCTCTTTCATCCGGTATCCATCCACAAAACACCGAAAAACCACCCGATTTTCTCCCTCAGTCTCGACAGATGCAAAAAGGATGGAGGTACCCAACTTGTGCCCGCTGTTTGACCGCCCACTTAAATGTTCAAATGTTGATATCTTTACCTTGACAGCCGCAGAGCAGCAATCCCAGCAGACAGGTGAATTTGAGGATCATTTTCAGCAGGTGAAAGTGACAGACAGCCGCTTGTGTCGCTAGTTGAAACCTCAGTGAGCCGAATGAAAGTAGCGGATCCAGCTCGAGCTCGCTCGCGCGCGCTCTCTCTCTCTCTCTCTCTCTCTCTCTGGCTCGCTTTGTGCGCGCGCGCGCGCGTGTGTGTGTGTGTGTGTGTGGATCTGAAATGCGAATCTCACTGCAACCTGTCAAGAACATTTTGTAAAAAGAAAATATAAGGATCTCTCTCTCTCTCTCTTTGTCTTTGAGGAGTGTCGTTATATATCAAGCGGTTCTTATTAGATAACATAATTCACACAAACAAGGCTACTGTTGTTCCCAAAGTACTACAAAATATCTTCTTTCCCACATGAAAAAATACTATAGTATATTATAGTAAAATTACAGTAAAATTACTATAGTAAATACTATAGTGTTTTTGAACCATACTATAGTAAAGATACTACAGTAAATTGTAGTATATTATAGTATTTACTACACTTTGTTAATTTACTGTAGTATATTTACTATAGTACGGTTCAAAAACACTATAGTATATACTAGAGCAATTTTACTAATATACTGTAGTATTTTTTCATGTGGGGCTTATTTTGTTCTGCATAGAGGCGATTTATCCCTTTCAGGATATTAAAATAGTTAATTAATAAAGATTTTAATTCTTCTTAAAGGCACAATATGTAATATTTTAGGATTAAAATATCCAAAAACAACTAGAACAGTGAAATATATTTTGTTGACTTGCATGTGTGCTAACATTATCCCAGATGTTTCCAAGGATGTTAGCCATTTTAACCAGGACACGGACAGTGACATCATACACTCTAAAAAATGCTGGGTTAAAAATAACCCAAGTTGGGTTGAAAATGGACTAACCCAGCAATTGGGTTGTTTTATGCAAACATTTAACCCAACCGCTCGTTTGAAACAACCCAATTGCTGGGTTAGTCCATTTTCAACCCAACTTGGGTTATTTTTAACCCAGCATTTTTTAGAGTGTACCCGCGTTACCCTCGATTTTCGTAGAAACCATGGAAACACCAAAGACGCTTTAATATATTGAGTGTTTTATTAGACGGGGCCGGTTGCACCAGTTGTGCGTAAATTACAACTTAGCCTAGTTTTGATGTAAATGGGCACTAAGTTACAACTTATGCACTACTAAATATTTTTGCGTTGCACCATTAAACTTAGTTGAAGCGTAACTCTACGTATAAACTAAATATTTACGTAAGCCTCCGATCAGGAGTAATGGTTGGAATAATAAAGCAGACTGACTGAACTGCATAATAAGCTCTTGTTTTACATGACAGACTTCTTTACACATATATGATAATGCTTACATTTACACTCGCTTACGTTTTAAGAGAGAAAACATTATGTGAATAGATGACTTTATTTGCAGCTCTTCAACACGAAACCATCCAAAACTGTGTGAATCTGTCGCATATTGTGCATGTCATGATGTCAAATAAAATCAGTCATAATCAATAAATGTAATTTCTTATGTTTTTTTGTTTTGTTTCAGTATTTATTTATTGATCCTTGTTAATGTTGTTTCATATACTGAATGCTTCTGAATGTTTTTTATACAAAAGCACTTACGTTATTCATGATTAAGTATATTTAATGGAAACTTATTTTTACCGTTGGTTAAGTGAGGCAAAATAATTTTATAATAATGAAGGACACTGAAATTCACGGTATTTCAACATAACTTTTGCTCACGTATTTGAAGGCTGCTATTGGATCATTGAGGGTAAACATTATGCGACTACGCATTACTTTACGGAGAGCTTACGACCTACTAGTTACGTTCTGCCTTAAGAACAAATGGTGCAACCGAAAAAAGTATAGAGTTAGTTACAAACTATCTAGTAGTTACTAAGCCTCTAGTGTTGACTTTACGTTCCAATTTAAGAAAGAACTTACGAACGACTGGTGCAACCCTACCCAGATGAGCAACTGTTTGGAGATGTTCATCGACAAAACGAATCATTGTTATACAGCTCAACACGGTTAGTCTTATTGTTTAAAGCGGTGGTTGATTATGTTTGACTTGTTTAACTTTAGTGAGTGTGTAGTGTCGCTGTGTTAGCATAAACAACATCTGCAAAGTTACGACGCTCAAAGTTCAAAGGGAGATATTTTCTGTTACAGAAATCTCTTAAGGACTACAACAAACGTCCAGTTTGGACTACAACGAGCTTCTCGTGGGTTAGTGACATCACTAACCTTTAAATTTACATAAACCCCGCCCCCTGGGAACACTCAACAAAGGCCATGTTGAGAAGAGGAAGAGTTAGTAGTGTTGTTGCCAAACGCTGAACCTTCCTGAAGATTATAATCCAAATATAGCTCTCTCTGTGCTGCACATTTTACAGAGGACAACAGTTCCCACTTTTAAAAGCAGAAGCTGTTATTTATGGGCTACAACCTGCAAGTATATTTTATTCTTTGTTGATGCGTTTTCCATGAATAGTTTCTATCGTTATTTTTATGCTGTAGCAAGGACGTAAACAAAGGCAAACGCTGTTTCGCTCCGCTAGCCAGTTACCTAATTGCTGATTCAAATTTATCCGACATTATTTGTTGGCGTTTAAGTGATCAGTGTAAATGCAGGCACGCTAAACATGGTTCTGTGTTTGATATGGCCACTGTAATGAATCCATGATTCGTCTTCGTAATGGTCTCATCGTTCTAGCGACAGATATTTGGCTACACTCGTTCTGTAAAAATTATAAATTATTTGCTAGTCACGGAAAACCTTCCCCTGAAACTCTCAAATATCATTTAGCTTCTGCATCTAATTGAAACCTTTCTGCTTCAACTTAGTCGACATGTAATGCATGTATTGTATATGAAATTGCTTCTCAAACAAGAACAAATGTGGGCGGGGCTTGATTTTGTCCGTGGGGAATTGGTTGTGGGGAAATGGTTGTGGTTTGCTATTGGTGGATCTCATGTGAGTGACAAGTGGCCCCGCCCTCACGCCAGTAAACACTTCATTAGAGAAGTGTGGGGGAAAAAAATTAGCCGATTCGAAAGATGTTCTTCGCCAGCAGCAGCAGCCATCTTCTTTGTTTTCAAGTAGCAGGGAATTCACACGGAACCGTCACAACTCTGCCGTCATTATGTTAAGCCGGCCCGCCGACTCTATACATGATGTGATTGGCCTGACTAGAGTTTGGTTTTTCAAGCTCGCAAGCCAACGTAGAGTTAACTGCGTTAACTCCCGATGCCGACGATGATAGCGAAGCAGCAGCGCAAGAGAGAATGAACAGTCAAAACCTTGAATACCACTAAAAATAGATCAGATACATACGATGCATTTTCATTCAAATGAACTGAATCAATAAGCAGCGCAGGACCAATACGTTCAAACCGAATAGCCTATTATAAACAGATTTTGTCAAATAAAAGTTAGACTATATACGCCAGCACGTTACGTTATTGTTGTTCGTTACCACCGCAAACCCTTGAAAGTGCGTCTCATGTATGAAACTTATCGGGCGGCAATAATATCGCAAGAAAAGCCTGACGTGCAGTGTTGGGGGTAACGCATTACAAGTAACTTGAGTTACGTAATAATATTACTTTTTCCAAGTAACTAGTAAAGTAATGCATTACTTTTCAAATTTACAACAAAATATCTGAGTTACTTTTTCAAAAAAGTAACGCAAGTTACTTTTTCACATCAATTTGACTGACAGCTCTCCTGCCCCCATGTTGAGAAAAATAAGTGCAGAGGCGTGTGTGTGTGAACATGAGGGTTATTGTAGTTCTAGACTAAATGTGAGCATTTATTTATCTCACTTGCACAATAAAGATTCTGTACTCCTCAAAATGAATAAAATCTGTCAAATGCAAAATCAGAGTACTATGCAAACCTTCAATAATTAAATGTTAAATAAAACAACAATTTTTATGCATAATATACCTTTTATATTTAATTTACCAATGTCTTGCTGTTGACCTTTGATGATGAAAATTACTAGATTTTTTGTTGTTATTAGTAAAACTTTTTTCTCTTGCGTCCTATTTACCATTATCCAGAATGGCAACACAGCAGAGCTGCGCCCTCTACTGTTCATGCGTGAATTAGCATTTTTACCTCAGCCTGGGGCTTATTATTTCAATTTTGGTATGAAGAGGTCTTTACCGTTGCATAAAAATATAACTTTGTTATAAACAAAAACAAGCCCAGCCCAGATGAGAAAAAGTAACGCAAAAGTAACGTAACGCATTACTTTTCTTAAAAAGTAACTAAGTAACTCAATTAGTTACTTTTTAAGGGAGTAACGCAATATTGTAATGCATTACTTTTCAAAGTAACTTTCCCCAACACTGCTGATGTGTACTGACAGCTGCATTATTTAACCACATTTTCTTCATTACAATGTTGAAGCAAGTGTCAAGTGAGTTTCATTCATAATGTTTCTACTTCATGTAACATTAGAGTTCATACTGGAGGGAAGCCGTTCTCATCATGTGATCAATGTGGGCGTGGTGAGCTCGTGCCAGGGGCGTGGCTAGTGAGCCGTTGGAAGCATAGATATCCATAATAAAGGCTAGATGTCTTCCGGCGGAGTCTCTAACGTCATCACCGGCGGCCATCTTGTCACAGGCAAGCTTTCTGGCGGGCTACCTGATGTAAGGTGAGTGATCTGCACGAACACAAATACTCTTATCTCGCTGAAAACTTGACGGATTTACAAATGGTTTGGTTTCTTACGAACGTTATTAACGTGGCTATAATTCTGGGTGCTTGAACAAATTATGAATAATTATGCATAAGTATGCAACAGTGTCATAACTGCATCTCTGATGTTTATAACAAACCAAACAGTTTGAAAATCAGTAGAAAATTTAGCAAGTTATGGTTATTTAAAAAGTGCACGCACCATTAAAACACAATGTTACGAGTGAGCGAGCTGACGGTGACAAGATGGCCGCCAGGTGCGGACGTCGACCTCCATTGGCCAGCAGCGCGGACGAGACATCTAGCCTTTATTATGGATATCTATGGTTGGAAGAGCCGTCACGATGACCTACAACGTCCAATAGGAAAATTCAACTGTAGTAGCCACCGTTCAACCTTAAGAGGGCAGCACTCAGACGGTTTTACACCATATATTATAGAATTAAAACACTTAAATGTCAAAACATTTACTCAAATCAGTGAACAGCATTAATAAAGCCCCAGTCTTGCAGTTCACCCAAAAATGAAAATTCTGTCATTAATTACTTCCCCTCATGTTGTTCCACACCCGTCAGACCTCCGTTCATCTTCAGACACAAATGAAGATATTTTAGTTGAAATCTGATGGCTCTGAAAGGCCTCCATTGGCTCAATGGCACGGTTCACTCTCAAGACCCTTAAAAGGCACTAAAGACGTCGTTACAAAGTCCATCTCACTACAGTGGTTCTACAATAACTTTATGAATCGGCGAGAATAGTTTTTGTGCGCAAAAAAACCCTAAATAACGACTTATATAGTGATGACGATTTCAAAACACGGCATCATGAAGCTTCGAAGCGTTATGAATCAGTGAGTCGAATCATGATTCGGATCGCGTGTCAAACTGCTGAAATTTGGCAATTCAAACTGCTGAATCGACTCACTGATTCATAACGCTTCGAAGCTTCATGATGCCGTGTTTTGAAATCGTTATCACTATGTAAGTCGTTATTTAGGGTTTTTTTTGCGCACAAAAACTATTCTCGTCACTCCATAAAGTTATTGTAGAACCACTGTAGTGAGATGGACTTTGTAACGACGTCTTTAGTGCCTTTTAAGGGTCTTGAGAGTGAACCGTGCATTGTGCCAATGGAGGCCTTTCAGAGCCATCAGATTTCAACTAAAATATCTTCATTTGTGTTCTGAAGATGAACGGAGGTCTGACGGGTGTCGAACGACATGAGAGTGAGTAATTAATGACAGAATTTTCCTTTTTGGGTGAACTAACCCTTTAACTAAAAAAAGTTGGTTTAAGGTTTAGTTACCCTTTAATAAGCGTTTTTGTCAAATTCAAGCTAACAAATAAACCTCAAAACGACAATGATTTATTGCTCAGACAAAAATGAAAATTTTTTATGGTGCTTTTGCATAATTTTTAGAGCCTCGATGCAGATTCATAGCAATGGCATGGAAAAGAACATGGAAAAATGGTCTTCAGTTCAGAATATTTCCTATTGTGTCTGAAGAAAGAAAGTCATGAGATTGACAGTTTTCAACTATTCCTGTAATTCAGGCTTTCAACGACCTGACCTTGCTTTATCTCACGCTCAGATCAGGTTCTTTGCACTTTATTGCTGGAAATGTATACAGTAAGTTGTTATAGTCTATCTTAGTAATAACGACAATAGTTATATGAATGAAGTTGTTAACAATCCATTCAATAATCCTGCATATTTTCTCTCATGTGCACCTGAAATAGTCTCAGCGATTGAATAATATAACAGCAGCCGCGTGCTTGTGTTTTTCTGTTATTACAGCTATTTCCATTCTGCTACAGTATTCTGTCATTATATTTGATAAAAGCATTCCAGCTAGAGCACAGGGAGATATACATAATCATACCGATCAAGACACCATTATTAATGTGCAATAATACTAATTTCAACTGCTGTGACTGGGAGGAGATGATTTGTTACTCATAATTTGAACGCGACCCACCGAGCCTTGCTGTTTTTTTTTTTAATATTTATTTCTCCTAAACGTTCTGGTTTCATCCTGTATGCGCAACACAGAGAGCTGAACTGTGCTTAATTATTTTGTCATTTCTCACCTTACCAAACAAATTACGCTCACATTCACTGCATACTAAATGAAGACACCATGTCATTTGGGTGGAATAATGACGAAGACGTGAAACGATTAGGCTTTTGAATTAAAGGACAATATTTTTTGCATAAACATCAAGTCGGGGCAAGTCACACATTTTAAATATTGCCATGATTATTCATTTCCATTGGTCAGAACAATGATTTGATGTATTTTTGTGTTATTCCTGTTCCACAATTGTATTTCGCAACATTAAGACAATAGTTTTGTACGTTTCTGAAGTGTGAATATGCAAAGGAGGCATTATGTATGCGCTCATTTGCATATACATTTCCAGAACAGAATCTGAACATTGGATAAAGTCGGCTTCGAAATTGATTTTGTTGACATATTAAACGTTCTTTGAATTCCCTGTTTATTAATCACTCCATAAATCAAGAGCCAGGTAAATGACAAACCTTCGGAGTATAGACATGAATAAAACTGTAAAGTTTGGTGCGTGTAAAGCTGCTGAAGTGATTTATGACTTAAGCTAACCACATCTATGTGTTGTAATTGAAGTCTACAGATAAAGTGCATTAAAATAAACACATAAATGTGGTGTTCTTTCTCTGGTCTGAAGCAAAATAGCCCAAAATCTCAAAATTGACATGAAACTGATGACTTTAATGATGACTTCATTGTAAGTGCTGCGAGAAAAGCAAATAGCATAACATAAGTAGATAAATAAAAGAGAAACATGCCTGCGTTGACTATAAACCTCATCAGAACATCCCATTTTTCAGCTGAATCTGCAGCTAATCAACGATGAACACACACCTAAACCCATTTCACACACTTCTACTGTCAAATTCACTCTGATTTGGTCCCAGCCAGTCAAGAGATGTGTAAATGTGCCTTGAGTATATTTCAATTTCACTCCTCATTAGAGATGTATTATTTCAAAACATTATCACTAAAACAAAAAATGTCAAATTTTTCATTATCAGATTTGATATACCATGACCAAATTCATAAATAAACATGATATGTGTAAAAAGCATGTTGGCTCATTGGACACGTTTATTAAAATAGGAAATTATATTTTACACAATATATATATAATATTGTGTTGGTGCATGGCCTCCACTAGACCCCTGAAGGTGTGTTGTGGTATCTGGCACCAAGATGTTAGCAGCAGATCCTTTAAGTCCTGTAAGTTGTGAGGTGGGGCCTCCATGGATCGGACTTGTTTGTTCAGCACATCCCACAGATGCTCGATTGGATTGAGATCTGGGGAATTTGGAGGCCATGAAAGGCTGTACATGGTCTCAACAATGCTTAGGTAGATGGTACGTGTCAAAGTAACAGGTTTTTTTTACAAGTAAACATATTAGGAGACTCCAAAACCTTTAAAATACAACCCCAAATCAGAAAAAGTTGGGACAGTATGGAAAACGCAAAAAAAAAGAAAAAAAAGAAGTGATTTCTAAATTTACTTTGACTTGTATTTCATTGCAGACAATATGAACACAAAATATTTCATGTTTTGTCTGGTCAACTTCATGTCATTTGTAAATATGCATCCTTTCCTGTCATTCAGACCTGCAACACATTTCAAAAAAAGTTGGGACAGTAAAGCATTAGCACTTTGTAATGTTGCCATTCCTTTTCACAACACTTAAAAGACGTTTAGTGACTGAAGACACCAAGTGATGAAGTGTTTCAGGTGTAATTTTGTCCCATTCTTCCTGCAAACAAGTCTTAAGGTGGGCAACAGTACGGGGTCTTCGTTGTCCACATTCTCTATTGGAGACAGGTCGGGACTGAGGCAGGCCAGTCAAGTACCCGAACCCTCTTCCTCCGCAGCCAGGACTTTGTAATGTGTGCAGAATGTGGTTTTGCATTGTCTTGTTGAAATATGCATGGACGTCCCTGGGAAAGATGTCTTCTTCAAGGCAGCATATTATGCTCCAAAATCTCTATGTACTTTTCAGCATTAATGGTGCCTTCACAGAAAGTTACCTTTGCCAAGGGCACTGACACAACCCCATACCATGACAGACCCTGGCTTTTGGACTTGTTGCTGGTAACAGTCTGGATGATCCTTTTCTTATTTAGTCCGGAGCACACGGCGTCCATTCCTCCCAAAAAATACCTGAAATACTGATTCATCTGACCACAGTACACGTTTCCACTGTGTGATGGTCCATCCCAGATGCCTCCGAGCCCAGAGAAGTCGACGGCGCTTCTGGACACTGTTAACATAGGGCTTCCTTTTGGCACAGTACAGTTTTATCTGGCATTTGTGGATGTAACTACGTATTGTGGTACTTGACAAAGGTTTGCCAAAGTAGTCCTGAGCCCATGTGGTGATATCGCTTCTAGATGAATGACGATTCTTGATGCAGTGCCGCCTGAGGGATCGGAGATCACGGTTGTTCAGCTTAGGCTTGCGCCCTTGTCCTTTACGCACTGAAATTCCTCCAGATTCCTTGAATCTTTTAATTATGTTATGCACTGTTGAATGTGAAATATCCAAATCTCTTCCTATCTTTCTTTGAGGAACATTGTTTTTAAACATTTCAATAATTTTCTCACGTATTTGTTGGCAAACTGGCGATCCTCGGCCCATCTTTGCTCCTAAAGGATTAGACCTTTCTTGGATGCTGCTTTTGTACCAAATCATAATTACAATCGCCTGTTGACATCACCTGTTTCAAATCACATCATTATTTAGCCATTTTACCTCATTACTAGCCCTAAATTGCTCCTGTCCCAACTTTTTTTGAAATGTGTTGCAGGTCTGAATGACAGGAAAGGATGCATATTTACAAATGACATGAAGTTGACCAGACAAAACATGAAATATTTTGTGTTCATATTGTCTGCAATGAAATACAAGTCAAAGTAAATTTAGAAATCACTTTTTTTTTTTTTTGCGTTTTCCATGCTGTCCTAACTTTTTCTGATTTGGGGTTGTAGCATAATGGGGCACTTTAATTGTGAATAAGAGAAACTCCTAAAGGTGTGGACTGAGATAAGCGATGTGCAATTTTGCATGTTAATGCATTAAAAGCTCAAAACATCTTTTAATGTATTTCTATGTCAAATATGAAGCATTCTAAACACATCTGAAAGCACACAGTCCTCAATAGCTGACAGAGGACTGTGTGCATGATGTGAATGAATATACAGTTTCAAATGTGTCCGTGCACTTCTCCTTCACTAAATGAACTGTGGGAATATTCCCCTTCAGCACAGGACTATTGGCACATGAATCCTAAAGTACAGCAGATGCTGGTCTATCAATTATAGGCAGCTGTCCAATCAAATCTGAGTCTGTCTCCATCTGCTCACAATGATGCAGGACAAAATTGAGAGCAGAAACTCGATTGTTACAGAATATTTCTTGTGTGAGGACAGCCGGGATGAGAACTGCTTGTCATTAATATGCAGCAGAAAAAATAAGGACGGCATGTATTATGTATTCATTGCCGCGCATCATCATCCTCTGTACAGACACATGTTCTGAGTTATATTACTGTCAGATGTCAGTCAGGTCTGTTGTCATTGCATTAGCTCGGTTACAAAATGTTATTTTCTGGAGAGTTCTCAGTTGTGTTTCATCGCAGGATCATCGCAGTGTTTCATCGCAGGATCAGATGCTACTAAAATGTATTTTAGGATAGAAACAGATATAGATGAGTCAATAGTTGTCGTACAGCGAAAATATGGAGCTATAATATAATATGAGGATAATCATGTTCATAATATGCATTTATAATGAGGAAAACAAACTGTCATGTCTCTTCAGTGTCTCAGTTTCTGTTAATCGTTTAATTGGTAACATCACACGCACCTGATTACTTGAGGAGTGTTTCAAACTGATCAAATTAAATACAGGGGTTAAGAGTGGACCTATTATGCTCCGTTTTACACAATGTAATATAAGTCTCAGGGGTCCCCAGAATGTGTGTGTGAAGTTTCAGCTCAAAATACCCCTCAGATCATGTTATAAAAGCTCATTTTCGAGTGGAAGGAGAAACATGCTCTTATCGTGTGTGTGTATCTTTAAATGCAAATGAGCTGCTGCTCTCCGCCCACTTTCCAGAAGAGGGCGGAGCCTATACAGCTCATGCCTCGTATTTTCGCCAAAAACAAAAGCATCTGTTTGGTTTTGATCTCTATCGCGCTCACGTGACATTGCAGTTCTTCATCATCATGAGAGCTTATGATCTGATCATCCGTCAGCAGTCGTGGGCGGGGTCTGTGCTAATAGGGTGGAGTCCGTCAGCAGTCGTGGGCGGGGTCTGTTCTAATAGGGTGGAGTCCGTCAGCAGTCGTGGGCGGGGTCTGTGCTAATAGGGTGGAGTCCGTCAGCAGTCGTGGGCGGGGTCTGTGCTAATAGGGCGGAGTCCGTCAGCAGTCGTGGGCGGGGTCTATGCTAATAGGGTGGAGTCCGTCAGCAGTCGTGGGCGGGGTCTATGCTAATAGGGTGGAGTCCGTCAGCAGTCGTGGGCGGGGTCTGTGCTAATAGGGCGGAGTCTGTCAGCAGTCATGGGCGGGGTCTGTGCTAATAGGGCGGAGTCTGTCAGCAGTTGTGGGCGGGGTCTGTGCTAATAGGGCGGAGTCCATCAGCAGTCATGGGCGGGGTCTGTGCTAATGGGGTGGAGTCCGTCAGCAGTCATGGGCAGGGTCTATGCTAATAGGGCGGAGTCAGTTAGCAGTCGTGGGCGGGGTCTGCACTAATAGGGCGGAGTCCGTCAGCAGTCATGGGCGGGGTCTGTGCTAATAGGGCAGAGTCCATCAGCAGTCGTGGGTGGGGTCTATGCTAATAGGGCGGAGTCCGTCAGCAGTTGTAGGTGGGGCTTATACTAATAGGGCGGAGTCAGTCAGCAGTCGTGGGTGGGGTCTGTGCTAATAGGGCGGAGTCCGTCAGCAGTCGTGGGTGGGGTCTGTGCTAATAGGGCGGAGTCCGTCAGCAGTCGTGGGTGGGGTGTGTGCTAATATGGCGGAGTCAGCAGTTGTGGGTGGGGTCTATGCTAATAGGGTGGAGTCCGTCAGCAGTCGTGGGTGGGGTCTGTGCTAATAGGGCGGAGTCCGCCAGCAGTCGTGGGCAGGGTCTATGCTAATTGGGCGGAGTCAGTCAGCAGTCATGGTGGGGTCTATGCTAATAGGGCGGAGTCAGTCAGCAGTCATGGTGGGGTCTATGCTAATAGGGCGGAGTCAGTCAGCAGTCGTGGGTGGGGTCTGTGCTAATAGAGCGGAGTCCGTCAGCAGTCGTGGGTGGGGTCTATGCTAATAGGACGGAGTCCGCCAGCAGTCGTGGGCAGGGTCTATGCTAATTGGGCGGAGTCAGTCAGCAGTCATGGTGGGGTCTATGCTAATAGGGCGGAGTCAGTCAGCAGTCATGGTGGGGTCTATGCTAATAGGGCGGAGTCAGTCAGCAGTCGTGGGTGGGGTCTGTGCTAATAGAGCGGAGTCCGTCAGCAGTCGTGGGTGGGGTCTATGCTAATAGGACGGAGTCAGTCGGCAGTCGTGGGCAGGGTCTACACTCTAAAAAATGCTGGGTTAAAAACAACCCGAGTTGGGTTGAAACAACCCAATTGCTGGGTTAGTACATTTTCAACCCAACTTGGGTTGTTTTTAACCCAGCATTTTTTAGAGTGTATGCTAATAGGGCGGAGTCTGTCAGCAGTCGTGGGCGGGGCCTAAGCATATGTGATATGGCTTATTCTGAGACACTGCTTATGATCTATGGTGGTTAAATAAAGAGGAATGTGTGGATTTTACCATTATAGGGTGGCTGTGTAACACACTGCCGACACACATTTATGTTCAATTTGAATTATGCAAAATAGGTCCCCTTCAAAGTCAACATATGTGATACCGATATAGTCCTCCATCAACACAGAGAAAAGAAATTCCCTAAGAAAATGCTGATAATTCTCACAAATAAATGCAAAATTACACTGAATCTAATGTGAAGAAAGGAACTATTTTCTGGTAAAACATTCTCTTATAGTCGTTCCTTCTCTAATTGTGAATGATTAATCAAAATCTGTAGCTTGGATCTTTTAAATGACTTTTCTTTTTCATGTCATCATAGTTTTAATATGCAAATACAACCCCATTTCCAGAAAAGCTGAGATATTTTGTAAAATACAACAGAGAGTCTGTGATGATCTGTTGCCCTTTATTTAACTGACAACCTTGTTAGCAATGCTATCATTATCAGTGTTGAAAACAAAACAGTTGGTGCATTTTTATATTCCAGGATTCATCTGTCACGTTTGAACCATTTAACACATAAAGACTTCAGTCAGTGAAACACAACTGAACTAAACTATTTAAAAAAAGTAGTTTTCCGGAGCTAGGACAGAACCTCGGAGCGATGAAACGTTCCTCCGGAGAGACACAGTTGAGTGGAGTCGCACCTGTGCAGAGAAAGAGCAGATACCTGAGGCTCGGGACCTCGGGACGCCGGCGATCAGTGAATGCTTGGAGGGGAAAGTGAAGCAGATCTACTTCCCTGTGTCATCATGACCCGTTACCCACCCATTACCCCGCAGCACTGGAATCACAGAGGCGGCGGGTGGCACAGATCGTCCCGCTGCCAGCCTGTGATGAGACACCTGAAGCTAACAGCACCTCATCAGCGCTCACATAAAGCCGCAGCGGGTCCGTGTTAGTTCTCAGGCTTGGTGTGTCCATTTGTCACGGTTTAGGGAGTGTTTTAAGCCTAGCTTTGGAAAGCTCCGGTGAGAGAGCTGGGAAATTATAGTGGATGGTTCGTCCGAAATTCATGTCATTCCAAACCTTCTGCTATACTAGGGACGTAAAAAGAAGATATTTTGAAATATATATACACTCTTAAAAAAATGCTGGGTTAAAAACAACCCAAGTTGGGTTGAAAATCGACTAACCCAGCAATTGGGTTGTTTTAACCCAGTGAATGGGTCGTTTTAACCCAGCGGATTGGTTTAAATGTTTGCTTAAAATAACCCAATCGCTGGGTTAGTCCATTTTCAACCCAATTTGGATTGATTTTAAAACCCAGCATTTTTTAGAGTGTATAAAAGACTATGTTCCCTATAAGAAAATGCTCATAATTCGCAAATACAAAATTACTCTGAATCTAATGTGAAGAAAGGAACTATTTTCTGGTAAAACATTCTCTAATAGTCATTTTTTACAATGGAGGTTCACGTTCCTTCTCTAATTGTGAACGATCAATCAAAATCTGTAGCTTAGATCTGTAGCTGGGTTAAAAATAACCCAAGTTGGGTTGAAAATGGACTAACCCAGCAATTGGGTTGTTTTAAGCAAACATTTAACCCAACCGCTGGGTTAAAACAACCCAAATGCTGGGTTAGTCCATTTTCAACCCAACGTGGGTTATTTTTAACCCAGCATTTTTTTTAGAGTGTAATAGGGCGGAGTCCGTCAGCAGCCGTGGGTGGGGTCTACACTCTAAAAAATGCTGGGTTAAAAATAACCCGAGTTGGGTTGAAAATGGACTAACCCAGCAATTGGGTTGTTTTAACCCAGTGAATGGGTCATTTTAACCCAGCGGATTGGTTTAAATGTTTGCTTAAAACAACCCAATCGCTGGGTTAGTCCATTTTCAAACCAATTTGGATTGTTTTTAAAACCCAGCAATTTTTAGAGTGTATAAAAGACATTCCCTAAGAAAATGCTCATAATTCTCACAAATAAATACAAAATTACTCTGAATCTAATGTGAAGAAAGGAACTATTTTCTGGTAAAACATTCTCTGATAGTCATTTTTTACAATGGAGGTTCACGTTCCTTCTCTAATTGTGAATGATTAATCAAAATCTGTAGCTTAGATCTGTAGCTGGGTTAAAAATAACCCAAGTTGGGTTGACAATGGACTAACCCAGCAATTGGGTTGTTTTAACCCAGCAATTGGGTTGTTTTAACCCAGCGATTTGGTTGTTTTAACCCAGCGATTTGGTTGTTTTAACCCAGCGATTTGGTTGTTTTAACCCAGCAATTGGGTTGTTTTAAGCAAACATTTAACCCAACCGCTGGGTTAAAACAACCCAAATGCTGGGTTAAAACAACCCAATTGCTGGGTCAGTCCATTTTCAACCCAACTTGGGTTATTTTTAACCCAGCATTTTTTAGAGTGTATGCGATTGGGTTGTTTTAACCCAGCAAATGGGTTGTTTTAACCCAGCAATTGGGTTGTTTTAAGCAAACATTTAACCCAACCGCTGGGTTAAAACAACCCAAATGCTGGGTTAAAACAACCCAATTGCTGGGTTAGTCGATTTTCAACCCAACTTGGGTTATTTTTAACCCAGCATTTTTTAGAGTGTATGCGATTGGGTTGTTTTAACCCAGCAAATGGGTTGTTTTAACCCAGCAATTGGGTTGTTTTAAGCAAACATTTAACCCAACCGCTGGGTTAAAACAACCCAAATGCTGGGTTAAAACAACCCAATTGCTGGGTTAGTCGATTTTCAACCCAACTTGGGTTGTTTTTAACCCAGCATTTTTTAGAGTGTATGCTAATAGGGAGGAGTCCGTCAGCAGCGGTGGGTGAGGTCTACACTCTAAAAAATGCTGGGTTAAAAACAACTTAAGTTGGGTTGAAAATGGACTAACCCAGCCATTGGGTTGCTTTAACCCAGCATTTGGGTTGTTTAAACCCAGCGAATGGGTTAAACGTTTGCTTAAAACAACCCAATTGCTGGGTTAAAACAACCCATTTGCTGGGTTAAAACAACCCATTTGCTGGGTTAAAGCAACCCAATTGCTGGGTTTGTCCATTTTCAATTCAAATTAAGTTGTTTTTAACCCAGCATTTTTTAGAGTGTATGCTTATAGGGCGGAGTCCGTCAGCAGTCATGGGCGGGGCCTATGCTAATAGGCCGAAGTCCGTCAGCAGCCGTGGGTGGAGTCTATGCTAATAGGGCGGAGTCCGTCAGCAGTCATGGGCGGGGCCTATGCTAATAGGCCGAAGTCCGTCAGCAGCCGTGGGCGGGGCTTATGCTAATAGGCTGGAGTCCGTCAGCAGTCGTGGGTGGGGTCTACACTCTAAAAAATGCTGGGTTAAAAAGAACCCAAGTTGGGTTGAAAATGGACTAACCCAGTAATTGGGTTG
The DNA here is from genome assembly GCA_033150135.1 of Gobio occitaniae. Lineage (NCBI taxonomy): Eukaryota > Metazoa > Chordata > Actinopteri > Cypriniformes > Gobionidae > Gobio > Gobio occitaniae. The sequence goes on from JARQWZ010003547.1 coordinate 122,064, forward strand.
CTTTAACCCAGCGATTGGGTTGTTTTAACCAAGCAATTGGGTTGTTTTAAGCAAACATTTAACCCAACCGCTGGGTTAAAACAACCCAAATGCTGGGTTAGTCCATTTTCAACCCAACTTGGGTTATTTTTAACCCAGCAATTTTTTTAGAGTGTAATAGGGCGGAGTCCATCAGCAGTCGTGGGTGGGGTCTACACTCTAAAAAATGCTGGGTTAAAAAGAACCCAAGTTGGGTTGAAAATGGACTAAGCCAGCAATTGGGTTGTTTCAAGCAAACATTAACCCAACCGCTGGGTTAAAACAACCCATTCACTGGGTTAAAACAACCCAATTGCTGGGTTAGTCCATTTTCGACCCAACTTAAGTTGTTTTTAACCCAGCATTTTTTAGAGTGTATGCTAATAGGGTGGAGTCCGTCAGCAGTCATGGGCGGGGCCTATGCTAATAGGGCGGAGTCTGTCAGCAGTCATGGGCGGGGCCTATGCTAATAGGGCGGAGTCTGTCAGCAGTCATGGGCGGGGCCTATGCTAATAGGGCGGAGTCCGTCAGCAGTCATGGGCGGGGCCTATGCTAATAGGGCGGAGTCCGTCAGCAGTCATGGGCGGGGCCTATGCTAATAGAGCGGAGTCCGTCAGCAGTCATGGGCGGGGCCTATGCTAATAGGGTGGAGTCCGTCAGCAGTCATGGGCGGGGCCTATGCTAATAGGGCGGAGTCCGTCAGCAGTCATGGGCGGGGCCTATGCTAATAGGGCAGAGTCTGTCAGCAGTCATGGGCGGGGCCTATGCTAATAGGGGGGAGTCTGTCAGCAGTCATGGGCGGGGCCTATGCTAATAGGGGGGAGTCCGTCAGCAGTCATGGGCGGGGCCTATGCTAATAGAGTGGAGTCCGTCAGCAGTCATGGGCGGGGCCTATGCTAATAGAGCGGAGTCCGTCAGCAGTCATGGGAGGGGCCTATGCTAATAGGGTGGAGTCCGTCAGCAGACATGGGCGGGGCCTATGCTAATAGGGCAGAGTCTGTCAGCAGTCATGGGCGGGGCCTATGCTAATAGGGGAGAGTCCGTCAGCAGTCATGGGCGGGGCCTATGCTAATAGAGTGGAGTCCGTCAGCAGTCATGGGCGGGGCCTATGCTAATAGAGCGGAGTCAGTCAGCAGTCATGGGCGGGGCCTATGCTAATAGGGTGGAGTCCGTCAGCAGTCATGGGCGGGGCCTATGCTAATAGGGTGGAGTCCGTCAGCAGTCATGGGCGGGGCTTATGCTAATAGGGCAGAGTCTGTCAGCAGTCATGGGCGGGGCCTATGCTAATAGGGTGGAGTCCGTCAGCAGTCATGGGCGGGGCCTATGCTAATAGAGTGGAGTCCGTCAGCGGTCATGGGCGGGGCCTATGCTAATAGAGCGGAGTCAGTCAGCAGTCATGGGCGGGGCCTATGCTAATAGGGTGGAGTCCGTCAGCAGTCATGGGCGGGGCCTATGCTAATAGGGCAGAGTCTGTCAGCAGTCATTGGCGGGGCCTATGCTAATAGGGCAGAGTCTGTCAGCAGTCATGGGCGGGGCCTATGCTAATAGGGCAGAGTCTGTCAGCAGTCATGGGCGGGGCCTATGCTAATAGGGCGGAGTCTGTCAGCAGTCATTGGCGGGGCCTATGCTAATAGGGCTGAGTCTGTCAGCAGTCATGGGCGGGGCCTATGCTAATAGGGCGGAGTCTGTCAGCAGTCGTGGGCTGCAACCACTAGCGTCAGTCGCTAGAGCATCTCTTGAGATCAGAGGAGTGAGGTTTACCTGCACAGCAACTACTAGCTGGCCTCCGTTACATATATTGTGTCATATACAATATACATGTACATATACATATATAAGTGCTGTCAATCGATAAAATAAAATAAAAAATAAAAAATAAAAATAAATCAAATTTTTTCTATAATTAATTGCGATTAATTGTGATTAAAACATTGTTTTTTATATTTTTTATATTGCAATAGAAACAACTTGAAATATATTTTTTGTAATGGCATGTTTTTATGAATGAAGGCCAGTATGTCTCTATGAACATTAATGATAGACATTCAACTTTACAGAAAAATGAAAGCTATGAATCGCAGGTTTTAAAGTTGTTGTTGTTGTTGTTTTTTTAAATTTAAGTTGAACTTAAAACAATCTTCACATAAACCCATTATAATAAATGTCATATTTACCTGTGGCCTTTATAATCAATATACAGAAATTGAATAAAGCTATCAAACACTAATTATAGATACATTCTTATTAAAGCTACAGTTTTCTCTGTTCCCTTTATTCTTTGATGAACATTAATGACAGACGTCATTAGTGACATCATCTGGGACCATTTTTGGGGATTTCCACCTGGATTTGGTCGACCCAAATTGAAAAGCTTCCCATACACACGTACAGTGTCTCTAAATACACAATACTGGTGTAATTTTACTGGAAACCCTTTGAGGTTTCATAAACCACTGCTAAAAGTGATAAAGACTTTGTCTGAGCTGTAACAACCCCCCCAAAAAAGAGGCGCTTTTTGATTTTTTGGTTAAAGTGTGTAACTCAGGCCCTGTGTGCTCTAGCACCCTGCAGACAGTTTGGGCCGTTTCCACTAGATTGCAGAAAATACTGGAAAAAATTATTTTGTCTGTATCATGTATGCAAGAATTATTCAAATGGATTAATTTGAAGGTAAAAAGGTTAAGTGGGTCAAAAAAGCACAGTTCAGTTTATAAAATTATAATCTGTTTTCATTTAATTGCAATTAACCTGCAATTAAGGGTCCGGAAACTTTGCATTCAGTAAGTATATTATCACAGTAATAACTATAATATTATTTTTCATTTCATATTTCAAAATCTTCTTTTCCATTCCACAGAGGGGAAAAGTCATGATGTGAGTAAATGAGACAGAACGTCCATACTCATTTAAGATAGGTGTGTTTCTGCATATGTGGTGTTTTATGGGATGCATCTGGTTGTAGTGCTCATAGGTTGATGAAAGGCAAATTATTTAACATTGGGTCAAGATGCTGGCCGCAATGTGGGACAGAATCAAAGCCCTGGATCTGTTTCAGACGGCTTTGGAAAGCAGCATCTGCTCAAATGGAAAGCAACTTCAAAAACCTTCTTTATTTACAGGGCAAGCATTAAATCCATATAAAACAGATCACTACACCAAATTCTGATTGAATGTGTATTTGAAGCTGATTTACAAACACCATCGATTTATCAATATCAAAGTTATGGCAGCTGAAACTTTAGGTTGTTTTTAATCGTATGGTTGAAATAGATGTTTCTGTCTCTGTCAGAGTGAACAGACCGCTTGTTATTACTCTAATTATGAGCGTATACCGATCAGATGAACAGGTGAAGTGAGTAACACTGATGATCTGTTAGTGGGTGGGATATATTAGGCAGCAAGTGAACATTTTGTCCTCAGAGTTGATGTGTTATGTGGCGTTCACACCGGACGCGATTCGCGTGAAGGTGGACGCTTGAACATTTTGAGTTTACTCGCTTCAATCGCGCGTGACATTCACTGCACAACAGACGTGAATTCGCGTCATGGGCGGGGCTTCTGCCAGCGGCTCGTCTTGTTGAGAAATGGCTGACATGGGCTGTGTTTACATGTCTTTTTTTTTTTTAAATCTACTGTTAATGTGTGACAAAACGTAGTTTTAAGACTTTTTCAGTCGATAATGTAGTTGTTTAAAGCTCAAATATGTGGTTTATTTATATAAAGAGTGCCTATTTGAACATTTTATCTGGCGTTTTCGGAGTTGTGAGCTCCAGTGGATCAGCGGCGCTCATTAACCCCAGCGAGAGCAGCCTTTCCTCGGCCAGTCCTTCTGCCGTCTGCCGCTGGCTCTGATGTCTCTGTGGCGTCTCCAGCTATAATTCGTCTTGTAACGGCCGATCTTTGGTCTCATGGATCTATAATTTGTTCCCTGGCAAATCGTTTAGACTGAAGGCAAAGAGAAGTTTCATTACTTTACATTTTTAGGCTATAACTGTACGTTGCAGTTGTAACGTTAGCCTACTAGCACTGACTTTGAATGTTTGACTGAATTGTTTGCTTTATTTCATGTATTGCTTATTATACCTTTTACTTGATACTTTAACAAAAAGAGACTGGGTTGTGTTTCATGTCATTTAATGTTATCACAGTGATAATCATATTGTCTGAACCAGATATTAATATGCAGATTTTCTCCTCATTGTTGTCACTACTAGAGCAAGCTCCTGATTGGTTAACGCGGCGCGAAATATCTGCCAAAGTTCAGATTTTTCAATTTGAGCGATTTGCGCGAATCGCGCCTTCAAAACGCGCAATTCGCGTCCTTTGCGCCGCCTCATTTGCGCGAATCGCGCCGCAGAATGCCATTTCGCGTCTCTGCATTGACTTAACATGTATATCACTCGCGCGAATCGCGTCCGGTGCGAACGCACCATTAGAAGCAGAAAGAATGGGCAAGCGTAAGGATTTGAGCGAGTTTGACAAGGGCCAGATTGTGCCGTGTGGTCCGATCAAACAGACGAGCTACTGGAGCTCAAACTGCTCAAGAAGTTAATGCTGGTTCATCCATGCGGATGTTACTTTGACACGTACCGCCACTCAAAAAAATAATTTGTTGAATTTACTTAAAGAGCACCTATTATGGCATTTAAAATGTTCCAAATATTGTTTTAGAAGTCCCCAACAATAGTTTTGCATGCATGCAATGACTAAAAAGACTTTTAGTTTTCTTATAATATGCATTTATTTTTACCTGTTTTGACAGCGAGTCTCAAATGATTTCTTTAGTGATTCACTTTTCAAAACCCGCCTTTACGTGACGCTAATCTGCGGTGATTGGTCCGATGACCCAGTCAGTTGTGATTGGTATAGTCTGTGCAGATATTTTCGGAAACGTAACGCACATCACCATAAATGGTTTTCGGAACTTCTTAACTGGATTGAGGGCGCATTCGTCCTCAAGCTTTATTTGTTTAAATTAGCTCAAATGACTGTCAGATGTAAGTAATTACCATGACAATCTATACATCGTTTAAAAGATCTAAGAGTCAAGCTTCCATTTTTTACCTCTGTTTTATTCTCAAAGTCTTACAGTGACAGTAATTTGTTAATATGTGTCAGGAGTTATGAATATGAAAACCGCGTCTGTACCGTTTGATTGTAATATGAGCCTCAGCTGATCTCATTCATAAAAAAACTCCTCTATTCTCCTCACGAAGACTCGCGACAAATCAACATCCCTCAGGGCTTTTAGTTCAAAAGTGTGCAGATGAGGAGAAATATTGATAGATTCTCATATGTCTGTGTCAAATTTCTAAACAGAGGAGTATTTTTTATTCAATACTTCCTCAAAATGCGCAGATGTAGCCTAATCATGAGCGATGCAGACTCTTATCTGTTGTTTTCAATTCATCCTGGCAGCCGGAGGGCGCTCTGTGCACATGTAGTCCATCTATGGTACAGACAGACGAAGAAGATACCATGTGCCAATAATAGAAGACCATAACAAAAGCTTCCTGAGATCGCGAAACATGCAAATAGAGACATTTGAAGACTAATAAACACACAATCGCGACGATGTATGGTTTGTCTTCAAATGCTCATCCTTGGTTTGCTTTTGAGTCGCACTTCAGAACACAGCGTCTCGTCGCCATGATGTTTTCTAGTTTCACTGGCGTCTCATCGCCATGATGTTTTCTAGTTTTCACTGGCGTCTTGGAGCGCAATAAGTGGGCGTATCGTATTCAAATAACTTGACAAGTTGACGTCATCTAGTCAGAGAAAAAGCTTCGGTCTTCTAACGATTCTTAAAAATGACTCAGAGTCGACTCTTACTTTTGAAAGAAAATAACTATATATATACGGTGCACTGTCATATTTCAAACTTTGCAGGATGTTTTTGTTCACTTAGATCTATGTTACACACTACATGAAAGGTAAATTTAAAAATTCCATGATAGGTGCTCTTTAAAAAAGCAGCTTCAAGTGGTTCCACACAACTATATTGAGTCATTTTTACAAATAACAATTGAGTTATATGTACAAAAGAAAGTCAAGTAAAGCTGACAAAATGTCTTTAAGTAAATACAAACCATTTGAATTTGTCACTGTTACATAATATTTATATGTGCAGTTTACTTAATAATGTTATGTTAAATTTTATAAAAGTTTATTATGTTAGGTGAACACATTTATTGATTTAATTTACCTTATCAAATTAACTACTTGCTCTACAAATGTAAGTGGAAAACTATTTCATATAACAAGAAGCATATTTTAAGAAACAAATTCAAAAAATACCTTAATTGAGAACAGGAAGTCCAATAAATGAGTGTATGAGTGGCCACAGCCTAAACACAGGCACCACTCTTCACTGTATTATAAAATTGAGGCAACTATTTGCATCAGCTTTTTGAGTATTTTAAACTCATTTTATTTGTGTTTATCCTATTAGACTTTGCATGTTTTCAACTTGGACTCTTAAGTAAAAGCAACTCAATTTTATCAATTTAGAAAATAATAGTTTTAAGTATATCCAATATAATCTTTTAAGTAATATTTACAAATTTCTCCTTGTAAGCCACACATTAAGTTACTTTTTTCAAACCATTTTTTAAAATATAAATGTAATTATTTTCTAAGTTTTTTTTTAAATTACCATGAAACAGTAAACCAGCATCTCAATACAAAACATTTATTCACTTTAAAATGACAATGCAACAGTGCAAAACACAGTAGTTTATTTTTTCACCTTTACATAAAGCTGACTTCAAGTAAAAAAACGTTATGTACTACAAGAGTACAACAACAGTATTTAATTTTCGTATAACAGTTTTTTCAATGACCATTGGTCTGTTTAACCCACTGAGATCAGTAATTCAGTGATCTAATTAAAACAATGTTTCGAACAATGTTAAAAACATAAAATTCAAATACATCATAATTATTACATCAGCTGATAAAAAAATTATCACTGAGAAAAGTGAACACCAATTTAAAGGGTTACTTCCCCCCAAAATGTAAATTCTGTCATAAATTATTCACCCTCATGGGGGTGGGGGGTTCCAAACCTTCGTTCATCTTCAGACACAAATGAAGATATTTTTGATGAAATCCCAGAGCTCTCTGATCCCTCCATAGACAACAATGTGATAAACACTTTCAAGGCCCTAAAGTATAGGAAAGACATAATTAAAATAGTCCATGTGACTCCAGTGCTTCAAACTTAATGTTATGAAGCCACGAGAATACTTGTTGTGCGCAAAAACAAACAAAAATAACGACTTTATTCAGCAATTTAGCTTTAGCCTGTTAGCGTTAGCCAAGCCCTGTAATTCAAGGCAAATTTAAGTATTTATCAAAACAAACATTTAGCTTTATCCTTGCTATATTTAAAGCATCAAACCATTGAACAGTACATATTTAATGTCATTCTTACCTTTTTTAGTGTCGTTGGGTTGCCAGCAGTGCAAATTCAGTCCTGTCACCCATCAAAATCATTTTCCCCAGTGTTCTGCATAATGGTAACCACAAAACTACAGAAACATCTCTAAATGTCCAACATAACTCCACAGAACACTAACATAAATTAACAATATTTTTCCCTTTACTGAAAAAGATCAAATAACACTTTAATCCCTAAATTTGCTCTCATAATGCAGTCCCTTGCAAAGCATGCTGGGAACTACAGATCCACTGCCCAGTTTGTTCGTTTCACTCAGCGATGTTAAGTTGACCGAACAAACACTTATTAAGTAAAGCTGATAATACTCATTTTTAGTAGAAACAACTCAGTAAATCTAAGTAAATTTAATGTTTTAAGTAATGTGAACAAGGATGATTTGAGTGCAACTAACAAGTGAAAGTTATTTTTTTTTTAGTGTACCTAAGCATTGTTGAGCCCATGTCCAGTCTTTAATGGAGACGGTTCCCTTTCGAGGGAACTCGCACTGCATCGGGACGACGCTTTGGGGATGCTCCCTTAGCATCAGCGAATCTGAAACCAGAATGCCAACTAGGCCAATCCGATTGGCGTGCGTGATGACGTCATTGTGACGGCATACCCGGAAGTATAAAAGGGGTGCTGGAACGTAATGGCGGTAGTTATTGCTCTTCAGCAAGCGCTATCTGTCAAACTGTCTGTCTATTTACTGTTGTATGTCAGTGAAAGTGTGTGATTGAAATGAAGTGTGAAAAAGTGAGAGAGTTCAAGCAGTGTGTGCATCCTTGCCCTCGCTACATGTCGGGCTCGGATACACACCTGCTGTGTGTGCACTGCCTGGGCGTTCAGCATGCTCGAGCGGCTCTCGAGGGAGCCGCTTGTGAGCATTATGAAGCTGACGCTCAGAGTGCTCCGCTCTCGGCTGGCCGTGTTCGATGAGGCCGGCCAGCCTCGTGAGCCCCGTGGATCGGTCCCGCATCCGCCGAGGCGGTGCGGCGAGGCTGGTCATGGGGCTCACGGATGGACTGTCAGCGGGACTGGGACTGCTGAGGCATCTTCCCAGTCTTTGTCTGACAGTTCAGATGTTCTCTTTCCCCGTGTGGAAGCCCGCGCTGCGGCTTCTTCCCCCGGGGCGGAGGACCCGATGTGTGAGCGGTCTGATTCTGAGGAATTAGACGTACTCAGCATCGAGGCAGTCAAAGTCATAAGCACTTCTTAAATATGCAAGATTCCATCTACGCGATTGCTGAAAAAAAAAAAAAAAAAAAAAAGGCAGCGCGCAGGTTAGGGGTCTGCAATTAATGTGAACACACGCGATCGGTGTCCATGAGATACTGGTTGGCTTAACGGACGAGTCCGTATAGTACAATAAATCAGTATTTGTCTGATATGGCTACATTTAAGTCTGAGGATTTAAATGAGATATGATCTGACTCTGAGGAGTTAGATATTCAGCCTGTCATTCACACCATGTTTCACCGTATTGTGTGACACTGTTTGGCTTTTTTTTTCGAGGGATGAAAACCAATTGTATTATGACGGCTTGAACCACGTTGCTGAGGCAACGCGGTGTTTATGAGTCCGGATAATACAAATAAAACAGTGTTGTCTGATTAATTACGGCTACATTTAATTCTAAGGAATTAAATAAAATATTATCTGACTTTGAGGAGTTAGATATTTAGCCTATCATCAGACTATGTTTCACCTTAATTGTGGCTGCATTTAATTCTGAGGAATTAAATTAAAATATTATCTGACTTTGAGGAGTTAGATATATTTTTTATTCAGCCTATTATTCAGATCAGGTTGCACGGGTTTGGTGATTATGATGGCATTTAATTCCGAGGAATTGAGTGTCATGTTATCCGACTTTGATAAGTTTGATACTTTAATCCTGTCACCCAAGCGTGTTTAACTTGTGAACTGGATATTCATCTAAGATGGAGCCCTCCTGAAGTTGATGTCGTTCTCGCCGCCTTGTGGCCTGCGGGACACATCAGTTTCAGGCAATTGCTAATCGCAGTGTCCGCACTAGTGTTGTGGCCCTGTTGAGCTGCTCCCTTAGATGAGGCCCCTGCTGGCCAGCCCCCTCTCCCGGGTAGGAGCGATCGAGGTCGTCTCTCCTGTGGAGTTTTCGGGAATCGATGCTGTGTTCCCGCCGTCTAGTACGCTTCGGGCCACATCGTTTCCCCGTGCACGCGTGCTGCACCAGCCGCCTCTAGCAAGACTTGCGGTGGTCCAGCAAACGCGTACGCACACCGAAAATCTTCCTCGATTTCGCCCTGCCGGTTAGCCGCTTCAGGGGGTCGGGGAGGAGGCTCGGTTGACACCCGAGACCGGCCTCGAGAGGCTGGTTCCCTTAGCAGATTATCTCGGCGCATGGTTATGCCTCCGAATATATCAGCTTGGGGCCTGCGACTGTAGGAAGGGGCATACAGACTGCAGTCCGGTTACCTTCCCCTGAAGTTCAGTGGGGTGGTCTGGACGGCAGTGGTCCCTGGGCAGGTTCGGGTAATGGAACAGGAAGTTCACTCCCTGGTGGTAAGGAGGCCACAGAATGTGCTCCTCCGCCAGACAGGGAGTCCGGGTTCTACAGCCAGTACTTCATAGTTCCTAAGAGGGATGGCGAGTTGCATCCAACTTTAGACCGGAGGTACTTGAATCGTTCTCTGAGGAGATTCAGATTCAAGATGCTTAGCATTTCCTCCATTGTGATTCAGATCCAGTCTGAGGACTGGTCTGTCACGATGGGTCTGAAGAGGACGCATACTTCCCTGTATCCATCCTTCTGTGTCACAGGAAGTTCCTGAGGTTCGCTTTTTGGGGCAGAGCGTACCAATATCGGGTTCTTCCAGGCGGCCTAGCCCTTTGAGACTCTACACGCAGTAGCGTGTTGACGCCTTCTCAGAGAACTGTGTTCCTGGGAGTCGTATGGGATTCTCTACGTTGTGGGCACAATTGTCTCCCGAACGTATCGAGTCCATACGGGCGGTGGTCTCTAAAATGAAGCTAGGCCACAGCATCACTGTGAAGCAGTTTAAGGTCTGCTGGGGCTCATTGCGGCTGCGTCCAACAGAATATCTCTTGGCCTGCTGCATGAGACCCTTACAGTGGTAGCTGGGAATCAAGGGGTTTTCCTCGGGGGGAAAACCATTCTGTATGATCAGGGTAACGCGCAGATGCCTTCGTTCCCTAGTCATATGGAAGAAACCTTGGTTTCTGTCCCAGGGGCCAGTGTTGGGAGCGTTCTGTTGCCGGTAATCCGTTTCAACAGGCGTCTCCCTCACTGGCTGGGACGTGGTTATGGGAAGTAAACCAGGTGGCTTTCCTTGAGGGGAAATCCATTCTGTATGATCAGGGTAACGCGCAGTGGCCTTCGTTCCCTAGTCATATGGAAGAAACCTTGGTTTCTGTCCCAAGGGCCAGTGTTGGGAGCGTTCTGTTGCCGGGAATCCGTTTCAACAGACGCCTCCCTCACTGGCTGGGACGTGGTCATGGCGGCCGCTTTGCGAGAGGTCTGTGGGAGACCAGGCATTTCTCCTGGCACATCTACTGCCTGGAAATGCTGGCGGTCTACAAAGCTCTGAGGAGCTTTTTCCCGGACCTCCGCGGCCACCATGTCCTGATGTGGAAGTAAACCAGGTGGCTTTCCTTGAGGGGAAATCCATTCTGTATGATCAGGGTAACGCGCAGTGGCCTTCGTTCCCTAGTCATATGGAAGAAACCTTGGTTTCTGTCCCAAGGGCCAGTGTTGGGAGCGTCCTGTTGCCGGAAATCCGTTTCAACAGACGCCTCCCTCACTGGTTGGGGCACGGCAGGGGGGTTTGAGGTTGCGCCCTCTTTGCAGACTGGCGCATCACATCCTCCTGTGGTCCCAAGGGAAACTGTTGTCCATCAGGGCAATGTATGTCCCGGGGGTCCGAAATCAGGGAGCAGACATCCTGCTGAGGCAGGGGCTGAGGCCCGGGGAGTGGCGACTCCACCCAGAGGTGGTGGAGGCCATATGCAAGAGGTTCGGCCCAGTGGAAGTGGATCTGTTTGCGTCTCGAGAGACGTCCCACTGTCCACTGTGGTTTTCCCTCACGCATCCAGCTCCGCTGGGGCTGGATGCCATGGTGCAGACGTGGCCGAGGCTGCGTCTGTACGCATTTCCCCCGATTGCTCTGCTCCCGGGAGTCCTGGAAAGGGTCCGTCGACAGGGGGTCAGTCTACTTCTGGTAGCACCCCGTTGGCCGACTCGAGTTTGGTTCTCGGATATCATAGCTCTGCTAGCAGGTCAGCCGTGGGAGATTCCTCTGAGGAGGGATCTCCTATCTCAGGCGGCGGGTACGATATTTTACCCCCGCCCGGAGATTTGGAACCTGTGGGTCTGGCCCCTGAGGGGACCAGGTTCATAGACGCTGGCCTATCGGCAGACGTGATAGAGACCTTACTCAGCTCCAGGGCTCCGTCTACGAGGAGACTGTACAGCCTCAAGTGGAATGTATTTTCCACTTGGTGCAGAGAACGTGAGGTGGACCCAGTTAACTGCCCAGTGGCTTCAGTGCTGGAGTTCCTCCAAGATCGTTTCTCTGCAGGGCTTACCCCGTCCACACTCAAGGTGTACGTGGCTGCCATTGCGGCTTTCCACACTCCTTTGGGTGATGGGCCTCTGGGTAGGCACCAGCTGGTTGTACAATTCCTCCGTGGGGCTCGGAGGATGAGGCCTGCGGCTCGGTCCAGAGTTCCAACCTGGGACCTGACAGTGGTTCTCGAAGGATTGGCTGAGGCCCCCTTCGAGCCATTGGAGTCGGCTGGACCAAAGGATCTGACCCTTAAGGTGGCTTTTCTCCTTGCCATTACCTCTCTCAGGAGAGTGGGAGATCTCCAGGCCTTGGCGGTAACGCCGACCTGCCTGGAGTTTACCCCGGGAGGAGTAAAGGCCATCTTACACCCTAGGCCGGGCTACGTGCCTAAGGTGCCATCAAGGGTGGTCAGGTCATTGGTCCTGCAGGCATTTCATCCTCCGCCTCATGTGACGGCGGAAGAGGGGAGGCTTCACCTACTCTGCCCGGTTAGGGCTCTAAGAGTTTATCTGGCGAAGTCTGCACAGTGGAGGAGATCACAACAACTGTTGGTGTGTTTTGGCTCACCTAAGAAGGGATTGCCTGCGTCTACTCAGACAATCAGTAACTGGATTGTCCAGGCGATTACCATGGCCTACCAGGTGCGCAGTTTGCCTTCACCTGTGGCCGTGAGGGCTCATTCCACCAGAGGCATGGCCTCTTCGGTGGCCCTTCTTTCTGGGGTCACCTTGCAGGATATCTGCGAGGCGGCCGGGTGGGCTACCCCACACACTTTTATCAGGTTTTATAGCCTGGATCTCCCTACGACGCCTGGTGCTAGGGTGCTCCAGTCCTAGCTGTGCCCGGTTCCGGCTTCACACTAGGGCAGGCGCTACCCTTCGGTGTGGCCTAGTGGGTACTCGTTCCCCAAAGCGTCGTCCCGATGCAGTGCGAGTTCCCTCGAAAGGGAACTGCTCGGGTTATGTATATAACCCTTGTTCCCTGAGAAGGGGAACGAGCACTGCATCCCGACGCCACACCTTGGCGCGCCTGGAGCGCATGCTTCAGAGCAATTACTACCGCCATTACGTTCCAGCTCCCCTTTTATACTTCCGGGTATGCCGTCACAATGACGTCATCACGCACGCCAATCGGATTGGCCTAGTTGGCATTCTGGTTTCAGATTCGCTGATGCTAAGGGAGCATCCCCAAAGCGTCGTCCCGATGCAGTGCTCGTTCCCCTTCTCAGGGAACAAGGGTTATATACATAACCCGAGCAGTTTTCCCTGTGGCTGTGGCTCTTTTAGCAGATAATGCGCCGCCACAAAGCACAAATGCTTCAGGAATGGTTTGAGGCGTTGACTCGGCCTCCAAATTCCCCAGATCTCAATCCAATCGAGCATATGTGGGATGTGCTGAACAAACAAGTCTGATCCATGGAGGCCCAGCCTCGCAAATTACAGGACTTAAAGGATCTGCTGCTAACATCTTGGTGCCAGATACCACAGCACACCTTCAGGGGTCTAGTGGAGGCCATGCCTCGTCGGGTCAGGGGGACCAACACAATATTAGGTCATAATGTTATGCCTGATCGGTGTTAATCACATTAACATAGTCACAGTATTTGGTTTACATGAGCTGGTCGCAGGGCAGCTTTAATCGCATTATAAGAGTGTGTGTAAACGCAGCCGGTGTGAGTGACGTTTATGTCCAGAGAGCTCAGAGAACTGGTGCATGAAGTGACTGGAGGCAGAAAGCATGTGTACACGAGCTCTGGTGCTGAGAGAAGCTCTGGAGACATCAAAGATGCTCGACACAGTGCATTACAGCAGCTATAGGTCTGTGTGGAGAGATGACGCATGCGGCAAGAGTGCAAAAACAGCAGAATCCAGAAACTGTCCAGGATTCATTCAGAGTTGCAATACAACATATGAATATTCTAGCGTACTTGATCCACCTTCATCATCCAATTTAAATCCAAATCCAATCTTCATATGAGAATGATTAGTGAAGGATCATGTGACACTGATGATAAATCACAGGATATAAATGACACTTTACTATATATTCACATAGAGAACAGCTGATCTACACTGGGATAATATTTCACTATTTTACTGTATTTTTGATCAAATAAACATAACAAATCTAACCAACCCCAAACTGTTGAACGCAACTGTATATTATCATAATTAATGAGGACAGATGAGTATTGTCGAAGGTGCATTGTCCCTTCGTCACACCCTGATCGAGTACAAATCTGACCACTGCAATGGACATGATTTAAAGGGGTGATGAATTGAGAAATCAACTTTCCCTTGAGGCTTCGGTATATAAAAGTTCATCGTGATATAAGAATATCCTGTAAGTTTCAGAGCTGAAAACTACGGTGGCCCAGTAGTTCACAACACAACGAAATAAATCCACAAAACAACGAAATGAAGCCACAACACAACGAAATAAAGCCACAACACAACGTAAAAAAGCCACAACACAACGAAATAAAGCCACAACACAACGAAAATCAAGCCACAACACAACGAAAATCAAGCCACAACACAACGAAAATCAAGCCACAACACAACGAAAATCAAGCCACAACACAACAAAATCAAGCCACAACACAACAAAATCAAGCCATAAACCCAACGAAATCAAGCCACAACACAACGAAATAAAGCCACAACACATCGAAATCAAGCCACAACACAACGTAAAAAAGCCACAACACAACGAAATCAAGCCACAACACAACGAAATCAAGCCACAACACAACGAAATCAAGCCACAACACAACGAAATCAAGCCACAACACAACGAAATAAAGCCACAACACAACGTAAAAAAGCCACAACGCAACGAAATAAAGCCACAACACAACGTAAAAAAGCCACAACACGACGAAATAAAGCCACAACACAACGAAAATCAAGCCACAACACAACGAAATCAAGCCATAAACCCAACGAAATCAAGCCACAACACAACGTAAAAAAGCCACAACACAACGAAATCAAGCCACAACACAACGAAATCAAGCCACAACACAACGTAAAAAATCCACAACACAACGAAATAAAGCCACAACACAACGAAATAAAGCCACAACACAACGAAAATCAAGCCACAACACAACGAAATCAAGCCACAACACAACGAAATCAAGCCACAACACAACGAAATAAAGCCACAACACAACGAAATAAAGCCACAACACAACGAAAATCAAGCCACAACACAACGAAATCAAGCCATAAACCCAACGAAATCAAGCCACAACACATCGAAATCAAGCCACAACACAACGTAAAAAAGCCACAACACAACGAAATCAAGCCACAACACAACGAAATCAAGCCACAACACAACGAAATCAAGCCACAACACAACGAAATCAAGCCACAACACAACGAAATCAAGCCACAACACAACGAAATCAAGCCACAACGAAATCAAGCCACAACACAACGAAATAAAGCCACAACACAACGAAATAAAGCCACAACACAACGAAAATCAAGCCACAACACAACGAAATCAAGCCATAAACCCAACGAAATCAAGCCACAACACATCGAAATCAAGCCACAACACAACGTAAAAAAGCCACAACACAACGAAATCAAGCCACAACACAACGAAATCAAGCCACAACACAACGAAATCAAGCCACAACACAACAAAATAAAGCCACAACACAACGAAATCAAGCCACAACACAACGAAATCAAGCCACAACACAACGAAATCAAGCCACAACACAACGAAATAAAGCCACAACACAACGAAATCAAGCCACAACACAACGAAATCAAGCCACAACACAACGTAAAAAAGCCACAACACAACGAAATAAAGCCACAACACAACGAAATCAAGCCACAACACAACGAAATCAAGCCACAACACAACGTAAAAAAGCCACAACACAACGAAATAAAGCCACAACACAACGTAAAAAAGCCACAACACAACGAAATAAAGCCACAACACAACGAAATCAAGCCACAACACAACGAAATCAAGCCACAACACAACGAAATAAAGCCACAACACAACGAAATAAAGCCACAACACAACGTAAAAAAGCCACAACACAACGAAATAAAGCCACAACACAACGTAAAAAAGCCACAACACAACGAAATAAAGCCACAACACAACGAAAATCAAGCCACAACACAACGAAATCAAGCCATAAACCCAACGAAATCAAGCCACAACACAACGTAAAAAAGCCACAACACAACGATATCAAGCCACAACACAACGA
Source organism: Gobio occitaniae (assembly GCA_033150135.1). Classification (NCBI taxonomy): domain Eukaryota; kingdom Metazoa; phylum Chordata; class Actinopteri; order Cypriniformes; family Gobionidae; genus Gobio; species Gobio occitaniae. The sequence goes on from JARQWZ010003547.1 coordinate 138,340, forward strand.
AATCAAGCCACAACACAACGTAAAAAAGCCACAACACAACAAAATAAAGCCACAACACAACGAAATCAAGCCACAACACATCGAAATCAAGCCACAACACATTGAAATAATATACAGATTTTCCCCTCATTGTTGACACTACTAGAGCAAGCTCCTGATTGGTTAACGCAGCGCAAAATATCTGCCAAAGTTCAGATTGTTCAACTTGAGCGATTCGTGTCATTCACGCCGCCTCAATCGCGTGAATTACGCGAATCTCGCCGCCTCATTCGCCCGAATCGCGCTGCAGAATGCCATTTCGCGTCTCTGCATTGACTTAACATGTAAATCACTCACGCGAATCGCGTCCGGTGTGAACGCACCATTAGACCTTTGAGTTCAGCTCATGAAAAATGGGGGCAAATGTGTTGTATTTATAATTTTGTTCAGTGTATATGAATTAGAGGTCTACACGGAGCACTCGGGACCCGTACGGGTTCGGGTCTATATTTTAAATGGTCAGCCGGGTCCCAATCTATTATTTCGGGTCCTGGGTCTGTTTAACATTGTGTGTAATACCGCCGGAGTCGATCAGACTCAGAGAACACCTGGCTGTGATCAGAGTCAGTCAGCACTGCTTGTGTGTTTTGTGTAACTTGCAAATTTTTAAATTAGGATAAGAAAAGTGTGAGCTGGGAAATAAGGTTTAAAAAACACGAGCTCTCTCGCTCTCTCTCTCAGCCGCTAGAAGCAAAGCGGTCAGATTTAATGCAAGTGCATGGTAATAATGTACTCATATTTAAATTATATATTTCAAATCAGCAACACAATCTCAGGTGAACTGTTACATAATTGACTCGGCTCACAGAGATTATAGCAAATAAATACTGCTAAAGTCAACGGCCATGGCACCGAACGAGCAATCGTTATTAGTTAAAAAGGGCAAACAGTCAAAGTTACTATGCGAGTTAACTCGAATTTGTCATCCGTCACCGTGACATAAAGTGGACTTTTACAGCTGAAATGATGAGTGAATTACACTCAAGAGAGGAACAACATGGATAGAACTTTTTTCTTGGCAAGGATTGTAATGCATCACAATCAGGTACAAGGAAGGGAGACGACGGCTATAGGTAACGTTAGGCTGAGACAAAAAGTTTATTTTTCCGCAACTTGTTTAAAGACTTGTTAAAGGATTAGTTCACTTTTAAATAAACTTTTGCTGATAATTTACTCACCCCCATGTCATCCAAGATGTCCATGTCTTTCTTTCTGCAGTCGAAAAGAAATTAAGTTTTTTGATGAAAACATTCTAGGATTTTTTTCCATATAATGGACTTCAATGGGCTCCAAACGGTTCAAGGTCCAAATGACAGTTTCAGTGCAGCTTCAAAGGGCTTTAAACAACACCAGATGATGAATAAGGGTCTTATCTAGCCAAACCATCAGCTTCTGTGAGAAACCCAGCAGTATTTATGCTATTATTTTACCTCTTATCAGACGAACGTGATCATCTCTGAGCTCCGCCATAACTTCTGCTAAGTGAGGTCAAAATACGAGCGTGGTCATAGATGTATACGTAGATGCCTCATTAGTGCCTGCACGGATCAGTAGAATGGGGCATCTACTATCAATATATCTATGACCATGCTCGTATTTGGAAAAGTGAACTAACCCTTTAAAGCAGGGGTCTCCACACTCAGTCCTGGAGGGCCGCTGTCCTGCAGAGTTTAGCTCCAACCCCAATGAAACACACCTGAACCTGCTAATCAATGTCTAACTAGGGCCTTGTAAGACACTGATTAGCAGGTTCAGGTGTGTTTATTTGAGGTTGGAGCTAAACTCTGCAGGACAGCGGCCCTCCAGGACCGAGTGTGGAGACCCCTGCTTTAAAGGGTTAGTTCACCCAAAAATGAAAATTCTGTCATTAATTACTTACTCTCATGTCGTTCGACACCCGTCAGACCTCCGTTCATCTTAAGAAAAAAAATGAAGATATTTTAGTGTAAATCTGATGGCTCTGAAAGGCCTCCATTGGCTCAATGCACGGTTCACTCTCAAGACCCTTAAAAGGTACTAAAGACGTTGTTACAAAGTCCATCTCACTACAGTGGTTCTACAATAACTTTATGGAGTGACGAGAATAGTTTTTGTGCGCAAAAAAACCCTAAATAACGACTTATATAGTGATGACGATTTCAAAACACGGCATCATGAAGCTTCGAAGCGTTATGAATCAGTGAGTCGAATCATGATTCGGATCGCGTGTCAAACTGCTGAAATTTGGCGATCCAAACTGCTGAATCGACTCACTGATTCATAACGTTTCGAAGCTTCATGATGCCGTGTTTTGAAATCATCATCACTATATAAGTCGTTATTTAGGGTTTTTTTGCGCACAAAAACTATTCTCATCACTCCATAAAGTTATTGTAGAACCACTGTAGTGAGATGGACTTTGTAACGACGTCTTTAGTAGCTTTTAAGGGTCTTGAGAGTGAACCGTGCATTGAGCCAATGGAGGCCTTTCAGAGCATCAGATTTACACTAAAATATCTTCATTTGTGTCTGAAGATGAACGGAGGTCTGACGGGTGACATGAGGGTGAGTAATTAATGACAGAATTTTCATTTTTGGGTGAACTAACCCTTTAAAAGCAGTTTATTGTGGAATATGAGACAATCGGGTCCAGCTATCAAATAATAGACGGGTCCAGGTCGGTTCCGGGAATCCGGCATTTTTGGCATTTCTCGGATCTGCACGGGTCCGGGTCCAGCTTTTGAAATAATAGACGGGTCCGGGTCGAATCTTTGGACCCGTGTAGACCTCTAATATGAATACAGCGATATTGCATTTATTGAGCTTCATGTTATGCTTTTATATTAATGCAGGAAGTACTTCTAGGCATGCTTGATGTTTCCTAGTTTAGTTTAAAATAAACCCGGCATTGTTGACTAATTGCTTATGTTCGCTCTGGAAAAGCACCTGCTCGATGCATACATGTAAATATATGAAGCTGAAGTCGCTGAGATGCGAGTATCAGTGTTGGTCAAACCGCACATCACCCAGAGGATCAGAGCCCGCTGGCATGAAAACTTCCCTTACAGTATAAACGTGATTGAAACTTCCTCTGCAGAAGCCCCTGTGGGACAAAACCCAGAAGGTGGACAGATATCGCAGTGACACAATTAAACTCAGGGGCTCAGATGTCATTATAGTGAAGCAGATCTCATCCAGCATCTCCGTGACCTTCACTGTCAGTTCAGCCCATTGCTTAACCGTCTGAACCTGACCTTTCTCAGCCGGCTCTCTGTCTCTTATCTTTTATATTACGTGATAAAACCAGTTTTTTTTGCTCTTCTTCTCTGGCTGAGCTGAGAAAAACTGGCATTGCCGTATCAGCTGTAGAGGACGACAGGAAGAGAAGAGTTGGGCGTTCTGAAGTCAGGTGATAGATGATGTGTTCCCCATTGATGCGCTGACAGTGATGGAGCTTAATGTCAGTGTGGCCCCATTGTGAGCGTGATAAAGGGCCGACGCATTGGCAGGCGTTCAGTGTGATTAGCACGTATCCTTCTCTGTCTGCCTCTGTTTCTCATGTTAAAAAAGCCTTCAAAACTTGTCATTTTGAGGCAGCTTGAGAACTCATGTAACACATAGAGCAATGCTTTCGCCACTGAATGCAACTACTCAGATCTCCAGCATTGATGGAGCCAGTGTTGTGTGCACTCAAACAAACAGGCCTGAGTTTACAAAAAGCATCATAAGTAGAAGGTATATTAGGAGACCATTGGGTCACAATGCTTTTGGGAATGTCTGAAACTGCAGCATCAAACGTCTTTGGATTCGGTGCCTTTTGTGTCCTCAGTAAAGATTGAACTCTAAACATATTGAAGTTGATTAAAAAAATCTTTTGAGAAATTTTACTGCATTTTGAATGACCACATATACCCATTTATCTTCTGTCCCCAGGCCTGTGTAGCTCATGTTCATGATAAATAGACACTATATATGATTTTTACATTGTTGGGTATATCAGTAATGATTCTCTCTAATGTATATATATATATATATATATATATATATATATATATATATATATATATATATATATATATATATATATATATATATATATATATATATATATATACTTTAAATTATTAAATTTATTTTAACAATGATTATAATCAAGGTTTTTAGCTTGTCCCTCAATTTATTGTCCACCCTGTTATTATATTGTCCACTCTGTTATTATTTTGTCCACCCTGTTATTATTTTGTCCACCCTGTTATTATTTTGTCCACTCTGTTATTATTTTGTCCACCCTGTTATTATATTGTCCACCCTGTTATTATATTGTCCACCCTGTTATTATTTTGTCCACCCTGTTATTATTTTGTCCACTCTGTTATTATTTTGTCCACCCTGTTATTATATTGTCCACCCTGTTATTATATTGTCCACTCTGTTATTATATTGTCCACTCTGTTATTATTTTGTCCACCCTGTTATTATATTGTCCACCCTGTTATTATTTTGTCCACTCTGTTATTATTTTGTCCACCCTGTTATTATATTGTCCACCCTGTTATTATTTTGTCCACTCTGTTATTATTTTGTCCACCCTGTTATTATTTTGTCCACCCTGTTATTATATTGTCCACTCTGTTATTATTTTGTCCACCCTGTTATTATATTGTCCACTCTGTTATTATATTGTCCACCCTGTTATTATATTGTCCACTCTGTTATTATTTTGTCCACCCTGTTATTATATTGTCCACCCTGTTATTATTTTGTCCACCCTGTTATTATATTGTCCACTCTGTTATTATATTGTCCACTCTGTTATTATATTGTCCACTCTGTTATTATTTTGTCCACTCTGTTATTATTTTGTCCACCCTGTTATTATATTGTCCACCCTGTTATTATTTTGTCCACCCTGTTATTATATTGTCCACCCTGTTATTATTTTGTCCACTCTGTTATTATTTTGTCCACCCTGTTCTTATTTTGTCCACCCTGTTATTATATTGTCCACCCTGTTATTATATTGTCCACCCTGTTATTATATTGTCCACTCTGTTATTATTTTGTCCACTCTGTTATTATTTTGTCCACCCTGTTCTTATTTTGTCCACCCTGTTATTATATTGTCCACCCTGTTATTATATTGTCCACCCTGTTATTATATTGTCCACCCTGTTATTATATTGTCCACCCTGTTATTATTTTGTCCACTCTGTTATTATTTTGTCCACCCTGTTCTTATTTTGTCCACCCTGTTATTATATTGTCCACCCTGTTATTATATTGTCCACCCTGTTATTATATTGTCCACCCTGTTCTTATTTTGTCCACCCTGTTCTTATTTTGTCCACCCTGTTATTATATTGTCCACCCTGTTATTATTTTGTCCACCCTGTTATTATATTGTCCACCCTGTTATTATATTGTCCACCCTGTTATTATTTTGTCCACCCTGTTATTATATTGTCCACCCTGTTCTTATTTTGTCCACCCTGTTATTATATTGTCCACCCTGTTATTATTTTGTCCACCCTGTTATTATTTTGTCCACCCTGTTATTATTTTGTCCACCCTGTTATTATTTTGTCCACTCTGTTATTATTTTGTCCACCCTGTTATTATATTGTCCACCCTGTTATTATTTTGTCCACCCTGTTATTATTTTGTCCACCCTGTTATTATATTGTCCACCCTGTTCTTATTTTGTCCACCCTGTTATTATTTTGTCCACCCTGTTATTATTTTGTCCACCCTGTTATTATATTGTCCACTCTGTTATTATTTTGTCCACCCTGTTATTATTTTGTCCACCCTGTTATTATATTGTCCACCCTGTTCTTATTTTGTCCACCCTGTTATTATATTGTCCACTCTGTTATTATTTTGTCCACCCTGTTATTATTTTGTCCACCCTGTTATTATATTGTCCACCCTGTTATTATATTGTCCACCCTGTTATTATATTGTCCACCCTGTTCTTATTTTGTCCACCCTGTTATTATTTTGTCCACCCTGTTATTATTTTGTCCACCCTGTTATTATTTTGTCCACCCTGTTATTATTTTGTCCATCCTGTTATTATATTGTCCACCCTGTTATTATTTTGTCCACCCTGTTATTATTTTGTCCACCCTGTTATTATATTGTCCACCCTGTTATCAGTTTGTCCACCCTGTTATTATATTGTCCACCCTGTTATTATTTTGTCCACCCTGTTATTATTTTGTCCACCCTGTTATTATATTGTCCACCCTGTTATTATATTGTCCACCCTGTTATTATTTTGTCCACCCTGTTATTATTTTGTCCACCCTGTTATTATTTTGTCCACCCTGTTATTATTTTGTCCACCCTGTTATTATTTTGTCCACTCTGTTATTATTTTGTCCACCCTGTTATTATATTGTCCACTCTGTTATTATTTTGTCCACCCTGTTATTATTTTGTCCACCCTGTTATTATATTGTCCACCCTGTTCTTATTTTGTCCACCCTGTTATTATATTGTCCACTCTGTTATTATTTTGTCCACCCTGTTATTATTTTGTCCACCCTGTTATTATATTGTCCACCCTGTTATTATTTTGTCCACCCTGTTATTATTTTGTCCACCCTGTTATTATATTGTCCACCCTGTTATTATATTGTCCACCCTGTTCTTATTTTGTCCACCCTGTTATTATTTTGTCCACCCTGTTCTTATTTTGTCCACCCTGTTCTTATTTTGTCCACCCTGTTATTATATTGTCCACCCTGTTATTATTTTGTCCACCCTGTTCTTATTTTGTCCACCCTGTTATTATATTGTCCACCCTGTTATTATTTTGTCCACCCTGTTATTATTTTGTCCACCCTGTTATTATTTTGTCCACCCTGTTATTATTTTGTCCACTCTGTTATTATTTTGTCCACCCTGTTATTATATTGTCCACCCTGTTATTATTTTGTCCATCCTGTTATTATATTGTCCACCCTGTTATTATTTTGTCCACCCTGTTATTATTTTGTCCACCCTGTTATTATATTGTCCACTCTGTTATTATTTTGTCCACCCTGTTATTATTTTGTCCACCCTGTTATTATATTGTCCACCCTGTTCTTATTTTGTCCACCCTGTTATTATATTGTCCACTCTGTTATTATTTTGTCCACCCTGTTATTATTTTGTCCACCCTGTTATTATATTGTCCACCCTGTTCTTATTTTGTCCACCCTGTTATTATTTTGTCCACCCTGTTATTATATTGTCCACCCTGTTATTATATTGTCCACCCTGTTCTTATTTTGTCCACCCTGTTATTATTTTGTCCACCCTGTTCTTATTTTGTCCACCCTGTTCTTATTTTGTCCACCCTGTTATTATATTGTCCACCCTGTTATTATTTTGTCCACCCTGTTCTTATTTTGTCCACCCTGTTATTATTTTGTCCACCCTGTTATTATTTTGTCCATCCTGTTATTATATTGTCCACCCTGTTATTATTTTGTCCACCCTGTTATTATATTGTCCACCCTGTTATTATTTTGTCCACCCTGTTATTATATTGTCCACCCTGTTATTATTTTGTCCACCCTGTTATTATTTTGTCCACCCTGTTATTATTTTGTCCATCCTGTTATTATATTGTCCACCCTGTTATTATTTTGTCCACCCTGTTATTATTTTGTCCACCCTGTTATTATATTGTCCACCCTGTTATCAGTTTGTCCACCCTGTTATTATATTGTCCACCCTGTTATTATTTTGTCCACCCTGTTATTATTTTGTCCACCCTGTTATTATATTGTCCACCCTGTTATTATATTGTCCACCCTGTTATTATTTTGTCCACCCTGTTATTATTTTGTCCACCCTGTTATTATATTGTCCACCCTGTTATTATATTGTCCACCCTGTTATTATTTTGTCCACCCTGTTATTATTTTGTCCACCCTGTTATTATTTTGTCCACCCTGTTATTATATTGTCCACTCTGTTATTATTTTGTCCACCCTGTTATTATTTTGTCCACCCTGTTATTATATTGTCCACCCTGTTCTTATTTTGTCCACCCTGTTATTATATTGTCCACTCTGTTATTATTTTGTCCACCCTGTTATTATTTTGTCCACCCTGTTATTATATTGTCCACCCTGTTCTTATTTTGTCCACCCTGTTATTATTTTGTCCACCCTGTTATTATATTGTCCACCCTGTTATTATATTGTCCACCCTGTTCTTATTTTGTCCACCCTGTTATTATTTTGTCCACCCTGTTCTTATTTTGTCCACCCTGTTCTTATTTTGTCCACCCTGTTATTATATTGTCCACCCTGTTATTATTTTGTCCACCCTGTTCTTATTTTGTCCACCCTGTTATTATTTTGTCCATCCTGTTATTATATTGTCCACCCTGTTATTATATTGTCCACCCTGTTATTATATTGTCCACCCTGTTATTATATTGTCCACCCTGTTATTATTTTGTCCACCCTGTTATTATTTTGTCCATCCTGTTATTATATTGTCCACCCTGTTATTATTTTGTCCACCCTGTTATTATATTGTCCACCCTGTTATTATTTTGTCCACCCTGTTATTATTTTGTCCACCCTGTTATTATTTTGTCCATCCTGTTATTATATTGTCCACCCTGTTATTATTTTGTCCACCCTGTTATTATTTTGTCCACCCTGTTATTATATTGTCCACCCTGTTATCAGTTTGTCCACCCTGTTATTATATTGTCCACCCTGTTATTATTTTGTCCACCCTGTTATTATTTTGTCCACCCTGTTATTATATTGTCCACCCTGTTATTATATTGTCCACCCTGTTATCAGTTTGTCCACCCTGTTATTATATTGTCCACCCTGTTATTATTTTGTCCACCCTGTTATTATTTTGTCCACCCTGTTATTATATTGTCCACCCTGTTATTATTTTGTCCACCCTGTTATTATTTTGTCCACCCTGTTATTATATTGTCCACCCTGTTATTATTTTGTCCACCCTGTTATTATTTTGTCCACCCTGTTATTATATTGTCCACCCTGTTATCAGTTTGTCCACCCTGTTATTATATTGTCCACCCTGTTATTATTTTGTCCACCCTGTTATTATTTTGTCCACCCTGTTATTATTTTGTCCATCCTGTTATTATATTGTCCACCCTGTTATTATTTTGTCCACCCTGTTATTATTTTGTCCACCCTGTTATTATATTGTCCACCCTGTTATCAGTTTGTCCACCCTGTTATTATATTGTCCACCCTGTTATTATTTTGTCCACCCTGTTATTATTTTGTCCACCCTGTTATTATATTGTCCACCCTGTTATCAGTTTGTCCACCCTGTTATTATATTGTCCACCCTGTTATTATTTTGTCCACCCTGTTATTATTTTGTCCACCCTGTTATTATTTTGTCCATCCTGTTATTATATTGTCCACCCTGTTATTATTTTGTCCACCCTGTTATTATTTTGTCCACCCTGTTATTATTTTGTCCACCCTGTTATTATATTGTCCACACTGTTATCACTTTGTCCACCCTGTTATTATTTTGTCCACCCTGTTATTATATTGTCCACCCTGTTATTATTTTGTCCACCCTGTTATTATTTTGTCCACCCTGTTATTATATTGTCCACCCTGTTATCACTTTGTCCACCCTGTTATTATATTGTCCACCCTGTTATTATATTGTCCACCCTGTTATTATATTGTCCACCCTGTTATTATATTGTCCACCCTGTTATTATTTTGTCCACCCTGTTATTATATTGTCCACCCTGTTATCACTTTGTCCACCCTGTTATTATATTGTCCACCCTGTTATTATTTTGTCCACCCTGTTATTATTTTGTCCACCCTGTTATTATATTGTCCACCCTGTTATCAGTTTGTCCACCCTGTTATTATATTGTCCACCCTGTTATTATTTTGTCCACCCTGTTATTATTTTGTCCACCCTGTTATTATTTTGTCCATCCTGTTATTATATTGTCCACCCTGTTATTATTTTGTCCACCCTGTTATTATTTTGTCCACCCTGTTATTATTTTGTCCACCCTGTTATTATATTGTCCACACTGTTATCACTTTGTCCACCCTGTTATTATTTTGTCCACCCTGTTATTATATTGTCCACCCTGTTATTATTTTGTCCACCCTGTTATTATTTTGTCCACCCTGTTATTATATTGTCCACCCTGTTATCACTTTGTCCACCCTGTTATTATATTGTCCACCCTGTTATTATATTGTCCACCCTGTTATTATATTGTCCACCCTGTTATTATATTGTCCACCCTGTTATTATTTTGTCCACCCTGTTATTATATTGTCCACCCTGTTATCACTTTGTCCACCCTGTTATTATATTGTCCACCCTGTTATTATATTGTCCACCCTGTTATTATTTTGTCCACCCTGTTATTATATTGTCCACCCTGTTATTATATTGTCCACCCTGTTATTATTTTGTCCACCCTGTTATTATATTGTCCACCCTGTTATTATTTTGTCCACCCTGACATTATTACATAACAATAAACAATAATTTCCTAAAATAAGCAACAACAACAACAACAACAACAAAAAAATTGATAATTGAGTGACAATGAACATTTATTTGACTATTAATAATGTAGTACATTATAAAGCGGTTTTGCCTTGCAGGCTTTTGTATCTGTTCCTAACAGGGTGAACATTTTTGATCTTCCATTTAGTTTGTTTTGTTTAATAAATGGTTACATTAATTTACCCGAGCTTGAGCAGAAATTCTTTTCAAATGGTTTACATCACCCTATCACGACTGTACAAAAATTGATTTTAAAAACTGAGTTTGATTTTCAAGACTGAATGACCCAGCCTTGATCAATGTTTTTGAGCTCTAACTACACATAGAATATCCTAAATCAAATATTCTAAATAGTGTGCAGGATCAGAGTTGGGTTTTTGAACAAGTGTGTATCTTAAACATAAAATGTCAATAAGATAACCATCAGAAACCTTCTGTTGTGCAAAGGGTTGTGAGCAACATAATAAAATGCAGTGGAAATAATATAGCAGTAGTGTAGTAATATTATCATAGTGTTATCTTGCGTGCTATTTAGAGCGTGTAGTATGCAAATGGGAATGCAGCTTATGTTCACAGTATTCGGCATGAGGATTCATCTGAGCAACAGACATCCGGGGTTCCTGTCAAAACAAATGCACATGATCATCAAGTGGCGTAACAAGCAACAGCTGTTCCCCACTGATGCACATCACACATTCAGAGAATCAGACAACTGCCGATTCAGTAGGGCGAGCGAAAACTGTCACAGGGTCACTTTTAAAAAAATAAAGATTCTTCATTGGCATCAATGGTTCCATGAAGACCCTTTAACACCCATAGAACCTTTCCATTGCTCAAAAGGTTCTTTATTAATTAAAATGAGCTAAAGTAACACGATTTTGTTGAAAATGGACATTTTTGACCATTCTTCTAGAAGCGCATTTGTGATGTTGGACGAGAAGGCCTGGCTCTCAGTCTCCGCTCTAATTCATCCCAAAGCTGTTCTATCGGGTTGAGGACTCAAGTTCCTCCACACCAAACTCGCTCCTCATGTCTTAATGGAGACGCTTTGTGCACTGGGTCATGTTGGGACAGGAAGGGGCCGTCCCAGAACTGTTCCCACAAAGTTGGGAGCATGAAATTGTCCAAAATGTCTTGGTGAAGCATTAAGAGTTCCTTTCACTGGAATTAAGGGGCCAAGCCCTGAAAAACAACCCCACCCCATAATCCCCCCTCCACCAAACTTCACACTTGGCACAATGCAGTCAGGCAAGTCCCGTTCTCCTGGCAACCGCCAAACCCAGACTCGTCCATGGGATTGTCATGTGATTGGTCACCCAGAGAACACGTCTCCACTGCTCTAGAGTCCAGTGGCGGCGCGCTTTACCCCACTGCATCCCACGCTTTGGTGATGTAAGGCTTGGATGAGCTGCTCGGCCACGGAAACCCATTCCATGAAGCTCTACACACTGTTCTTGAGCTCATCTGAAGGCCACAGAAGTTTGGAGGTCTAGAGCTCTTGACTCTGTGACCCTCAGCATGCGCTGACCCCGCTCTGAGTTGCTGTTGTTCCCAATCGCTTCCGCTTTGTTATAACACCACTAACAGTTGAGCGTGGAATATTTAGTATAGTATTTGACTTATTGCACAGGTACTCTTGGCAATATTGTGCATTTAAAGCTGAAGTTTACTTAATTTATTTGTGTTAAAGCTATGTAAATCTTTTTTGCTAACTGGGCAGTGGATCTGTAGTTCCCAGCATGCTTTGCAAGGGACTGCATTAGGAGAATACATTTAGGGATTAAAGTGTTATTGTATGTGTTTTTCACGATATTGTTAGTTAATGTTAGTGTTTAATGTTCAGTTATGTTGAGCATGTAGAGCTTCTGTAATGTTTTGAAGTGTTATTATGCTGAAGAGTGTGTGTGTGTGTGTTTATGCTGTGGGTGCTCGGTGAACATTTCATCAATCCAAAGAACAGTTTCCACTATTAAGAGCCTTTAGAGCAATGGAAAGATTACATGTTAAGATTCTTCATTAAAAAAACCTTTGTTTTAAGAGTGAGAGACTCAAGGCGACATCCCTACAGACAGACAGTCACATCTTCAAGGTTCACATCTAGTAAGACTGAACTCCATAGATGTGAAATATTGAAGTATCATTAATATCTCTATCTTTTCACAACACATTCACATGATCACGGTTTATTGCTGATAAACAAATAAAATATAACATTTTGATTATAAGCAGACTGTATTTGTGAAATTGTGCATTTGTTATAAATGTTCTTCAATTCAATTAATTATCAGCTTTTCATTTGCAAATCTATGTTTGTGAAACCCTGAAATATGAAATTCAGAGTTTTGTTTGAGGCACTTTGCATTAATATTGTATTAATATCTTTCTATCCATCCATCCATCCATCCATCCATCATCCATCATCCATTCATTCATCCATCCACCCATCCATCCATCCACCCATCCATCCATCCATCCATCCATCCATCCATCCATCCATCCATCCATCATCCATCCATGAACCCATCCATCCATCCATCCATCCATCCATCCATCATCCATCCATGAACCCATCCATCCATCCATCCATCCATCCATCATCCATTCATTCATCCATCCACCCACCCATCCATCCATCCATCCTTCATCCATCCATGAACCCATCCATCCATCCATCCATCCATCATCCATCATCCATCCATCCATCCTTCATCCATCCATGAACCCATCCATCCATCCATCCATCATCCATCCATCCATCCTTCATCCATCCATGAACCCATCCATCCATCCATCCATCCATCCATCCATCATCCATCATCCATCCATCCATCCATCATCCATCCTTCATCCATCCATGCATCCATCCATCCATCATCCATCCATGCACCATCCATCCATCCATCCATCCATCCATCCATCCATGCATCAATGCATCCCTCCATCATCCACCCATCCATGCATCCATCCATCTATCATCCATCCATCCATTTACTTTTACATCTACATTTACATTTATGCATTTAGCAGAGGCTTTTATCCAAAGCGACTTACAACTGAGGAGTACAGGAAGCGATCCATCATGAAGAGCAACGAAACACAGAAAAATAAGGAAACATTTTTTTTTTTTTAAATGAGGTTAAGTGCTCGTGGAAGAGGTGAGTTTTCAGCCGTTGTTTGAATGCTGTCAGTGATTCTGCGTTCGGATGGAGAGGGGGAAGATCGTTCCACCAGTCGGGAACGGTGAATGTGAATGTTCTGGAGAGGGATGTTCTGCCTCTCTCAGAGTGCAGAGATGAAGAGAGGTGCGACGTGGGCCCTTTCGGCTCGTTGGAGACCAGACGTGCTGCTGTGTTCTGGATCATTCGAAGCGTTTTGATCATCGCACAAGATGGAAGTCCAGCCAGAAGCGCATTGCAGTAGACAAGCCTAGAAATGACCAGGGCCTGGACCAGAAGCTGGGTTGCTCTGTTAGAAACGGTCTGATCTTCCTAATGTTGTGGAGCGCAAACCTGCATGAGCTGTCTTAGAAATGTGCTCTTTGAAGGACAGCTGGTCATCAAAGATTACACCAAGGTTTCTGACC